>CM039677.1:419754942-419966512 GCA_022496015.1 Hordeum marinum
CGTAGGCCGGTGGAGAGCGCCCTGATCTATTGTTTACGTGGGTAAAATAACAAAATGGGTGGTCCAGTGAAGAGATCGGCGAGGCGGTGGAAGCACTAGAGAGCAACGGGAGTGAGATGTGAAGAGGGGCAGGCTACTAGACGGGGGAGGGTGAAATGACTCGTCAGAGGAGGAAGAAAGGAGGGATGGGCCTTATCTAGAGGCCCATTGGCCTCACACTAGCCGACAGGTGGCCCTTTGGCAGCCTATGGCCAACATGCGTCCTCCCCTGGCCTCTGATTGGCCGAGAGGGTCCCTTCGGCCTACTTGTGGCCGACAGGCCTCTGGTCGGCCCGGTGGTGGCCAACAGGTCCCTGCTCGGCCTGATACTGGTCGACAGGGTAGTAGTTTTGATATTTTTTCAACTCAGACACCTGTTTTCAATATTGCTACAAAAATAGCACTAGTTCTGAAAAAAATTCAGAAATACTACTTGTGCATCCAAAATCCTTAAAACCAGTTTTGCCATATGAGTCCACTATACCTACCTATATACGGTATTTCCATGACGTTCCAAGCAAATTTGTATGTGCCATCTCTAAGTTTTAAAATAAATTTTCCTTTTTGTGTGCTCGTACCGCTCATGAAACGGTAGGGGGTGACCGATATTTTTCCATGCTAGATGTGTTATTCTCAAGATGAGTATTTGTTCACTTGTCATTGCACGAGAGTATGGCGGTAATAGGGATGACCATTCCCAAAATGAAATGAATAAATAAATAAATTTACTTTATGTTGTCAAATAATAAATTCTTTGGAAAGTGTTGGTATGGAAGGCAAACGTGGATTCGCTAGCCATGGAAAGTGAAAGTATGGTGGAAAAAGGAATAAACTTTATTTTCTGTTCGGGAACCGCCTATGATGCATCTAGTGTGGAAAGATACTAAAATCTCTCGGTCATTTTTGTTAACAGGAAAGGCATGCCACTCAAAATATTTTTCTCTATCAATTTAAACACTTGAGCTCTGGCACCTCTACAAATCCCTACTTCCCTCTACGAAGGGCCTATCTATTTACTTTGTGCAATTTTTATTTTTTTCAATTTGAGTCTCCATCTTCTCTTATAAAGACCCAACTAGGGGGCACTATGATCATACTTGAGCATTAGGTGTAGCTAATATTTGAGTGTGTATTGTGAATGGATCAATGATTAAGCATGATGGGCTAGGGATAACTTGCTTTAGCGTTAATATTTTGAAAGACATGGTTGCTTGTTGATATGCTTGAGTATTAAAGTTTTCATGTCGAAACTAGACTACTGCTTTAAACCATATGAAAAGTCCAAATGTCCATGCTATAAAGAAAAGAATATATGATGAACATGTTAGGCAGCATTCCACATCAAAAATTCCGTTTTTACCATTTACCTACTCGAGGACAAGTACGAATTAAGCTTGGGGATGCTGATACGTCTCCAACGTATCTATAATTTTTGCTTGTTCCATGCTGTTATATTATCAATCTTGGATGTTTTACAGTCATTTTATAGCAACTTTATATCGTTTTTTGGGACTAACCTATTGACATAGTGCCAAAGTGCCAGTTGCTGTTTTTGCTTGTTTTTTACTTCGCAGAAAATCAGTACCAAACGGAGCCCAAACACTGTGGGGATTTTTGAAGAATTTTTATGGACCAGTAGGAACAAGATGGGCCAAATATCACCTAAATTTTTATGGACCATAAGGAACAAGATGGGCCAAAGATCACCTGAAGAGGGGGCCCACGGTGGCCACCCTCCACCAGGGCACGCCAGAGGCCCATGGCGTGGCCTGGTAGAGGGTGGGCACCTCGGGACTCCCCAACTGACTATCGAGCCTATAAATTCCCAAATATTCAGAAAACCCTAAGGGAGTCGATGAAACACAATTCCAGCCGCTGCAAGTTCTAGAATCTCGAGATCCAATCTAACACCATCACGGAGGGGTTCATCTTCATCATAGGTGCCTCTCCGATGACGCGTGAGTAGTCCACCATAGTTTCTATCCATGAATATTATTTGAGTCTTCTTTGATCTCTTATTTGCTTGATTACTCATAGCCTTGTATTTCTTCTTCGAATCTTTGGTTTAGTTAGGCCAACTAGATCGATTTTTCTTGCCATGGGAAGAGGTGCTTTGTGATGGGTTCGATCTTGCGGTGTTATTTCCCAGTGACAGAAGGGGCAGGAAGGCACGCATGTATCGTTGCCATTAAGGATAACAAGATGAGGTGTATTCCTACATGAATAGATCTTGTCTACATAATGTCATCGTTCTTATTGCATTACCTCGTTTATCCATGAACTTAATACACTAGATGCATGCTGGATAGCGGTTGATGTGTGGAGTAATAGAAGTAGATGCAGAATCGTTTTGGTCTACTTGTCTTGTATGTGATGCCTATATAATGATCATTGCCTGGATATCGTCATGATTATTTGATCTTCTATAAATTTCCCAACAATAATTTGTTCACCTACCATGTGCTATACTCATGAGAGAAGCCACTAGTTAAACCTACGACCCCGGGTCAACCTTTCTAACATATTGCTTTGTGATATACTATTTGGATTTTTTGTTTTCAGATCTATAAAACCAAAAACACAAAATTACCTTGTTGCACTTTTTGTTTATTTATTCTATTTTCTGTTCTTGCGAGATCTATTCGCCAAAATTATCACTACCTAATCTATCTTATTACCGTGGAGAGCTTGACAACCTCTCTTTCGCGTCGGGTTGCAAGTATTTGTTATTTGTGTGAAGGTGATGTTTACGTGGGTGCGTGATCTTCCTCTACGGATTGGTACCTTGGTTTCATAAAGTGAAGGAAATACTTACCGTCGCTGTGCTGCATCATCCCTTCCTCTTTGGCGAACTACTGACGCAGTCAAAAGCCACGTCAACGGGGTCTTAGTCATCTTGCCCATGAGGCATGGTTCACACGTGTCAAGTGATTCAAAATAAGTGACTCCAAAAGTCCATCAGCATGGAGCTTCTTCATGCTTTTTACACCAATATGACCTAAGCGATAGTGCCACAAGAAAGTGGTACTATCATTATCAACTCTACATATTTTGGCATCAATGCTATGAACATGTATATCATCACTATCGAGATTCAATAAGAATAAGCCCCTCACATTGGGTGCGTGGACATAAAAGATATTATCCATGTAAATAGAACAACCATTATTCTCTAATTTAAATGAGTAACCATCTTGCATCAAACAAGATCCAGATATAATGTTCATGCTCAACGCATGCACTAAATAACAATTATTCCGGTTCATCACTAATCCTGATGGTAATCGAAGTGCGAGCGTGGCAATCACATCAACCTTGGAACAATTTCCCACGCGCATCATCACTTCGTCCTTCGCTAGCCTCCGTCTATTCCGTAGTTCCTGCTTTGAGTTGCAAATGTGAGCAACCGAATTGGTATCAAATACCCAGGCACTACAACGAGAGCTGGTAAGGTACACATCAAAAACATGTATATCATATATACCTTGTTTGGTGTTGGCCGCCTTCTTGTCGGCCAGATACTTGGGGCAATTCCGCTTCCAGTGGCCAGTTCCCTTGCAATGAAAGCACTCATTTTCTGGCTTGGGTCCAGCCTTGGGTTTCTTCATGGGAGGCGCAACTGCTTTGCCACTCTTTCTTGGAGTTAGCCTTCTCACCCTTGCCATTTTTCTTGAAACTAGTGGTTTTATTGACCATCAACACTTGATGCTCCTTATAGATTTCTGACTCAGCGACTTTCAGCATCACAAATATCTCGGCGACTGATTTGTTCATCCCTTGCATGTTATAGTTCAACACAAAGCTTTTCTAGCTAGGTGGCAGTGACTGAAGAACTCTGTTAGTGATCACCTCTGGCGGGAGAGTAATTCCCAACTCAGCCATACGGTTGGAATACCCAGACATTCTGAGTATGTGCTCACTGACAAATCCGTTTTCCTCCCTCTTGCAAGCATATAACTTATCAAAGGTCTCATATCTATCAATTCAGGCATTCTTTTCAAAAATAAACTTCAACTCTTGGAACATCTCATATGCTCCATGAAGTTTAAAATGTCTTTGAAGTCCCGGTTCTATGCCATACAACATAGCACACTAAAGTATTGAGTAGTCATCAGAACGCGCTTGCCAGGCGTTCACAACATCTGCACATGACACTGGAGGGGGTGGCGCATCGTGTGGTGCATCAAGGAGATAAGCCTTTTGGGAAGCCATGAGGATAATCCTTAGATTACGGGTCCATTTTACAAAGTTACTTCTATCATCTTTTAGCTTGGCTTTCTGTAGGAACACATTGAAATTCAGGGGAGCTACTGCACGAGCCATTGATCTACAACATAAATTTGCAAAGACAACTTAGACTATGTTCAAGATAATGAGTTTAGTTAGTCATATTACTTAAAACTCCCACTCAAATTGACATACCTCCGGTCATCTGAGTGCTACATGATCCAAATTCACCAACCCAAGTCCGATCATCACGTGAGATGATGTGATTTGAATAGTGCATGTTGATCATATCTACTATATGACTCATGTTTGACCTTTCGGTCTCTTGTGTTTCGAGGCCATGTCTGTAGATGCTATGCTCGCCAAATTTAACCCGAGTTTTCCGCATGTGCAAAACTAGCTTGCACCCGTTGTATGTGAACGTAGAGTCTATCACACCCGATCATCACGTGGTGCTTCAAAACGATGAACTTTCGCAACGGTCCACACTCGGGGAGAACACAATTTTATATTGAAATTTTAGTGAGGGATCACCTTATAATGCTATAATCGTCCTAAGCAAAATAAGATGCATAAAAAGATTAACATCACATGCAAATCATAAGTGACATGATATGACCATGAACTTGTGCTTTTGATCTCCATCTCCAAAGCACCGACATGATCTCCATCGTCACCATCATGACACCATGATCTACATCATCATGATCTCCATCATTGTGTTGCCAACGGGGTTGTCACGCCAACCATGCTTCTACTACTATTGCTACCGCTTAGCAATAAAGTAAATCATTACATAGCGCTTAATGATTGACACGTAGGTCATACAATGATTAAAGACAACCCTATGGCTCCTATCGGTTGACGTATGAATTGACATACAAGTCTATATAAACTATTACAAAACATGATCATCTCATACATCAAATATATTTCATCATGTCTTTGGCCATATCATATCACAACATATCCTGCAAAAACAAGTTAGACGTCCTCTAATTTGTTGTTGCATGGGTATTGACACGTCTCCAACGTATCGATAATTTATGAAGTATTCATGCCATATTCACCTATGTTTACAATACTTTTATATGGTTTTGATGCACTTTATATGATTTATTTAGAACTAACCCGGACTGACGCTGTTTTCAGCAAAACTACCATGGTGTTGTTTTTGTGCAGAAAATGAAAGTTCTCGGAACCGCCCGAAACTTTTTGATGATTTTTTTGGAACAAAAGAGGTACTAGACGCTTAGTGGGAGGTCCAGAAGAGACACGAGGTGCACACAACCCACCAGGCCACGCCAGGCCCCCAAACCGTGCCCTGGTGGGTTGTGCTCTCCTCGTGGCCCATCTTGGTGTGAAACCGACGCTCAAAAATCCTATAAATATAGAAACCATCAAAAATAACCCTAGACTATCCGTTCCGCCGCAACAAGGCCTTTGTATCAATGAAAAACCAATCTGGAGAGAAAACAGTACCCTGCCGGAGAGGGTAGATCATGTCCAGTGGCCATCCTCATCATCCCGGCGGAGTCCATGATGAGGAGGGAGTAGTCCGCCCTCAGGGCTGATGGTTTGTCCCAATAGCTATGTGTTCAATCTCTCTCTCTTGTGTTCTTGAGATGTCATGATCTTGATGTATCACGGGATTTGTTAATATAGTCGGATCATATGATGTTATTCCCTTGCTATCATGTTGTGATGGATTGAATCTTTTCCTTTGAGATTTCGTTATGTTGGATTGAATATTGGATTTGAGAACACTTGATCTATGTCTTGGTACTCAACTTGCGGATTCCCGCGGTGACATTAGGGTAATCTATGCATAGGGGTTGATTGCACGTTTTCATACCCTGTTCTCCGGTAGAAATCTTGGGGCACTCTTTGATGTTCTTTGTGTTGGATTGAGTATTATGAATCTGAAATTGTTTGATGCGTATCGTATAATTAACTCATGGATACTTGTGGTGACATTAGAGTATCTAGGTTACATTAGAGTTTTTGATGTGTATCATATGGTGTTATTCTAGTACGAACTCTTAGATAGATTGACCGGAAAGGATAACTTGGTTATTTTAGTACGAACTCTTGGATAGATCGATCGGGAAGGATAAATTTAAGGTGGTTTCGTACCCTAGAAATAATTTCTTCTTATGTTCTCCGTTAGATAAGAACTTTGAAGTGATTCTTCGTTGCACATTGAGGGATGGTTATATGATCCAATTATATTAGCATTGTTGAGAGATTGCACTAGTGAAAGTACGGACCCTAGGCCTTGTTTTCAAGCTTTGCAATACCGTTTGTGCTCACTTTTGTTACTTGCAACAATGCTGTTTTTTATTTTTACTATTACAAAAATCAATATCTACTATCATTACTACATTTGTATCACCATCTCTTTGCCGAACTAGTGCACCTATACAATTTGCCATTGTATTGGTGGGTGTGTTGGGGACACAAGAGATTTATTGTATTTGATTGCAGGGTTGTTTGAGAGAGACTATCTTCATCCTACACCTCCCACGGATTGATAAACCTTAGGTCATCCACTTGAGGGAAAATTGCTACTGTCCTACAAAACTTTGTGCTTGGAGGCCCAACAAAGTCTACAAGAATAAAGTTGCGTAGTAGACATATCAAGCTCTTTTCTGGCGCCGTTGCAGGGGAGGTGAGTGCTTGAAGGTATATCTTTAGATCTTGCAATCAAATCTTTTAGTTTCTTGTTTTTCACTAGTTTGGTTTTATAAAAGAAAACTAAAAAATGGAGTTTAGGGTGCATCAATTGTTTCATCTCTTTAATGTATTTCGTGAAAATGATGGTTCGGAAAATTGTGCTCAATTGGTATAGGAAGAATTTATGAAAATACTTGATGAGAATTCCTTGAGTGATGAGCATGATAGAAATATTGTTAGTATGAATTTTCTGAATATCCATGATGCTAATGATATGCAAAGCCACAAGCTTGGGGATGCTATGTTTGATGAATATGATATTTTTATCCCCCCAAGTTTTGATGAGCAAAACTGTTATGATGATGGCATGCCTCCTACCTATGATGATTATTGTGATGACATGTATGCTATAAAGAGTAATGACAACCATGAAACTTGTTATCATGATTTAAATATTCAATGTGGTTATGTCAATCAAGTGTCACATGATAGTTATTTTGTTGAGTTTGCTCCCACTATTATGAATGAGAAGAAATTTGCTTATGTGGAGAGTGATAAATTTGTATGCTTGTAGATCATGAAAAGAATATTGTATGTGATAGTTATACTGTGAAATTCCTTCATTATTCTACTGAAAATTATTATGAGGGAGGAACATATGCTTGTAGGAATTGCAATAATATCAAGTTTCCTCCCTATGTGTTCAGAGTTTTCAAGTTATGCTTGTTTTGCCTTCCTATGCTAGTTGATTATTTCTCCCATGAATTGTTTGCTCAAAAAATCCCTATGCATAGGAAGTGGGTTAGACTTAAATGTGTGTGTCATGTGATTCATTATGCTCTCTTGCATGTTTCAACTATTATCTCTATACGAGCATCATTGAAATCATCATGCCTAGCTAAAAGGCATTAAAAAGCGCTTGTTTGGAGACAACCCAACACTTTTAATTTCTGTGTTTGTTTGTTCACATGATTAAGCTACTGTAGTAATCATTTTTTGTGTCTTTTATTTCAATAAAGTGCCAAGTAAAGCCTTTGGGATAGTGTGGAAACTTGTTTGTTTGATTCTGTGCAAAAACAGAAAGTTTTGCATCCAGTATATGAATTATATGATTTCACTAGAGATAAAAAAATTCTATGTTTTGTCCTAATTTTCAGAAGTTTTAGATTCAGGGAAGTATGGTGACGTTTAGATCTTCACAGACTGTTATATTTTTTGACAGATTTTGTTTTCAATACATACTTTGCTTGTTTCCTAGTTTCTATGGCTTATAATGCTCAATATAAATTACCGGAATCATGGAATGCAGTAGGTATCATGTTAAAAATTATGAATCTGGTCTTGACAATACATAAGTGAATGATCTATATTTAGTATACTAACCTATCTCACGAAGTCCCGTTAAGTTTTGTGTGATTGAAGTTTTTAAGTTTTGGGTGAGATACCGATATGAGGTGAATAAGGAGCAGCAAGTACCTAAGCTTGGGGACGCCCAAGGCAACCCAACGGTAATATCCAAGGAAGATTCAAGCGTCTAAGCTTTGGGATGCCCCGGAAGGTATCCCCTCTTTCGTCTCCAACATTATCGGTATATCTTACTTGGAGCTATATTTTTATTCATCACATGATATGTGTTTAGCTTGGAACATCATTTTTTTTATCTTTTAGATGATATTTATAATCTTGTTTTTCAATAAAAAGTTTCAAGAATTGCATTAGGATGCTTGCATTGCATATTTTGGTATGTGCTGTGTAAAAATAGAAACTTTTGTTGTAGTATTTGAATTTTCATATTTTAGTGGAACGTGGAAAGTATCTGAAACTTTTACACAATGTTTTAATTTAAATTATTTAGCACGTCCTAAATTTTCATATTTTTTTGAGTTACATAATTACACTGGTTTAATAGATTTCTACAGACTGTTTTGTTTGGACAGATCGCTGTCATAGTTTTGTTATCTACTTATCCTATAGTTTCCATGGTTTATATTAGTATATATAAATTTTGGAAATGATATAAAATAGTAGATGATGTTTGAAAGTTATTGTGCAACTTGTCTTTGCAGTACATGAAGTGTTGATTTGTTTTATGTGTACTAACCTATCTCACAAGTTCTTTTCAAGTTTTGTGTGGATGAAGTTTTTGAGACTTAGGTGAAACCGGGATATGAGAGGATTGAACGAGATACAAAAACTCAAGCTTGGGTATGCCCAAGGCACCCCAAGTAAATATTTCAAGAAGTCTCAAGCATCTAAGCTTGGGGATGCTACGGATCCCACCTCTCTTCATCAACAATTATCGGTTAGCCTATGTTGAGCCTAAATTTTTTACTTGTCCACATGGCATGTGCTATTCTTGCAGTATATTTTTGTTTAGTTTGCTGTTTGAATAAAATACTTAGATCTGAAAATCTTTATTAAGATAGAGAGAGAGAGTTCTCACATAGCTACTTGATTGTTTACCTACTCATTGATCTTCACTTATATCTTTTGAAGAGTAGTTTTGATGTTTACTCTTGAGCTTCACTTATATACTATGAGTAAATTATGAATGAATTGAATATCATAAATCTGAAATCATCAATGTGCTTTATGCTTCGTAGTAGGTTCACATCTTGTTTAGGAAGTAAAATCTATTGAAGTTTGACAATCACAATATTGGTCATACAAGCAATTCGTGAATGATTAGTTTAAGGAAGAGAACTTTCACATACAAATATATTATCTTGGACATCTTCTATGATTGTGAATACCCATTAATTATTTTCAAACTTGAGAAAATTAGTTTAAGTTGGACAAGGAAGACAACGTAATGAGTTATGGTTGCGTATATTTGCATAGAAGTTATATTGTTATGGATCCTCCAACATGTGGTGCTTGTTTAGAACCTTTTGCTAGCCAAAAAGTCGTACTAAGTAGAGATACTACTTGTGCATCAAAACCCCCTTAAACCTAGTTTCTTGCCATGAGAGCCCACTATATCTACCTATATATGGTATTTCATCGCCATTCCATGTAAATTTGCATGTGCCACCTCTCAAATTTCAAATGAACATCTATTTTGTGTGCCTGGACCGCTCATGGAGCAACATGGGACGGTCGGTATCTTCCATGTTAAGCTAGTTATTCTCATGATGAGTGTTTATTCACTCGTCCTTGCACGAGAGGGGCGGTAATAGGGATTCCCAGTCCCGAAATAAAAAATGCAAATAATTAAACAAAACTCTCAAATAGATCGATCGGAAAGGATAACTTGGTATTATATTAGTACGAACTCTTGGATATATTGATTGGAAAGGATAGCTTTAAGGTGGTTTCGTACCCTACAGACAATTTCTTCTTATGTTCTCTGCTAGATAAGAACTTTGGAGTGATTCTTCGTTGCATTTTGAGGGATGGTTATGTGATCCAATTATATTAGCATTGTTGAGAGATTGCACTAGCGAAAGTACGAACCCTAGGCATTGTTTTCAAGCATTGCAATACCGTTTGTGCTCACTTTTGTTACTTGCTACCTTGCTGTTTTTATATTTTCAGATTACAAAAATCAATATCTACTATCATTACTACACTTATATCACCATCTCTTCACCTAACTAGTGCACCTATACAATTTGCCATTGTATTGGTGTGTTGGGAACACAAGAGATTTCTTGCATTTGATTGCAGGGTTGTTTGAGAGACACCATCTTCATCCTACACCTCCCGTGGATTGATAAACCTTAGGTCATCCACTTGAGGGAAAATTGCTACTTTCCTACACAACTCTGCGCTTGGAGGCCCAACAAAGTCTACAAGAATAAATTTGCGTAGTAGACATTAGGTATATAGCAAGAACGATTCTTACCTACGCAAAACCACAATGGTGATATGCAAGTTGATATTTTACCTTCTACAAGGAGTGCCTTCATCGAAACCGATACAACTAAGGTGGGAGAGACAGACACCCGCCAGCCATCTTACGCAACAAATTCACATGTCCATCGATGGAACAGTCTCATGTATGTGGACATGTAAAGTTGGTCTGGACCGCTTTGACATGGCTTGAAACTGCGTCAGTATTTCCCCAAAGAGGAAGGGATGATGCAGCACAACGACGTAAGTATTTCCCTCAGTTATGAAACCAAGGTATCAATCCATAGAGGAAGATCACGCACCCACGTAAACAACACCTGCACACAAATAACAAATACTTGCAACCCAACGCGAAAGAGAGTTTGTAAGGCTCTGTACGGTAATAGGATAGATAAGGTAATGGTAGTTTTTGCAAATAGATCTCGCAAGAACACAAACTAAAATAAAAAAAGTGCAACAATGTATTTTTGTTTTTTTTGGGATTAATAGATCTGAAAACAAAAGATGCAAATAGTAGATCGGAAAGCAATATGTTGGAAAATTAGACCCGGGGGCCATAGGTTTCACTAGTGGCTTCTCTCATGAGTATAGCACATGGTGGGTGAACAAATTATTGTCGGGCAATTGATAGAAGATCAAATAATCATGACGATATCCATGCAATGATCATTATATAGGTATCACGTCCAAGATAATAGACCAAAACGATTCTGCATGTACTTCTATTACTCCACACATCGACCGCTATCCAACATGCATCTAGTGTATTAAGTTCATGAAGAAACAGAGTAATGCAATAAGAATGGTGACATGATGTAGACAAGATCTATTCATGTAGGAATAGACCCCATCTTGTTATCCTTAATGGCAACGATACATGCGTGCCTTCCTGCCCCTTCTGTCACTGGGAAATAACACCGCAAGATCGAACCCATCAAAAAGCACCTCTTCCATGGCAAGAAAAATCGATCTAGTTGGCCTAAGTAAACCAAAGATTCGAAGAAGAAATACGAGGATGTGATTAATCAAGCAAATAAGATATCAAAGAAGACTCAAATCATATTCATGGATAGAAACTGATCATGAACTCAAAATTCATCGGATCCCAACAAACACACCGCAAAAGTCATTACATCAAATAGATCTCCAAGAGACCATTGTATTGAGAATCAAAAGAGAAAGAGGAAGCCATCTAGCTACTGCCTACGGACCCGTAGGTCTATGGTGGACTAGTCACGCATCATAGGAGAGGCACCTATGATGAAGATGAACCCCTCTATGATGGTGTTAGATTCGATCTCGAGGTCTGGAACTTGCGACGGTTGGAATTGTGTTTCGTCAACTCCTCTAGGGTTTTCTGTTTTTTGGGAATTTATAGGCTCGATAGTCGGTGTGTGTGGGGGGGGGTCCCGAGGTGCCCACCCTCTACCAAGCCGCGCTAGGGGCCTCTGGCGCGCCCTGGTGGAGGTGGCCACCCTGGCCCCCCTCTCTGGTGCTTGTTTGGCCCATCTTGGCTCTTCTGGTCCATAAAAATTCTCCAAAAAGCCGCGTAGCATTTGGGCTCCGTTTGGTACTGATTTTCTTCGAAGTAAAAAAAACAAGCAAAAAGAGCAACTGACACTTTGGCACTATGTCAATAGGTTAGCCCCAAAAAATGATATAAAGTTGCAATAAAATGATTGTAAAACATTCAAGATTGATAATATAACAACATGGAACAAGCAAAAATTATAGATACATTGGAGTCGTATCGTGCTTCATCCCGCAATACCGTCGAATCAAGAAAAAACCAAGGAAGGAAGTAATCCGAATATCAACGCCCACAAATTCCTTTGTGTTTTACTCGTGATTTCATCTACGCAAAGACCTATCTCATGATGCCAATGTTGGGGAACGTTGCATGGGAAACAAAAAATTTCTTACGCTTACTAAGATCGATCTAGGAGATGAACATCTACGAGAGGAGAGATTGGATCCACACACCCTTGTAGATCGTTAAGAGGGAAGAGTTTAGAAACACGATTGATGTAGTCGAACGCCTTCGCAATCCAAATCGCAATCCATCCCGCGATCCAATCACGATCTAGCACCGAACGGACGACACCTCCGCGTTTAGCACACGTACAACTCGATGACGTCCTCCGCCTCCTTGATCCAGCAAGCGAGGGTGGAGAGGTAGATGAGTTCTCCGACAGCACGATGACATGGTGGCGGCGGTGGTGGAACTGTTCCCGCAAGGCTTCGCCAAGCACTATCGGAATCAATCTAGAGGAGAAAAAGATCTATGAGGAAGGAAGAGGCTACGCCGTGGCTTAGGGGTGTTACAACCCTCCCTCCCCTCACATATATATAGGGGGAAGGGGAGGGGCCGTCTGCCCTAGGGTTTCCCAAGGGTTGGGCGCGGCGGCCTAGGGGGCTACCTTGGCCCCCAAGGCAAGGGTGACGGCGACCACCCCAGGGCCAGCCCTTGCCCTCGACCGCATGGGCCCTTGGGAGGCGAGGTGCCCAGCCCACTAGGGGCTGGTGCGCCTCCCTCTCATCCCATGGGGCCCTCCGGGGCAGGTAGCCCTCCCCGGTGGACCCCCGGAACCCTTGCCGACACTCCCAGCGGAATCCGGTAAACCCTGAATCCATTCTGGTGCTCAAATACTACCGAAACGTCACCGAACCTTAAGTGTGCATACCCTGCGGGATCGAGAACTATACAGACATGACTGAGACACCTCTATGGTCAATAACAAACAGTGGGACCTGTATGCCCATATTGGTTCCCACATATTCTACGAAGATCTTTATCGATCGAACCACGACGTCAAGGATTCAATCAATCCTGTATGAAGTTCCCTTTGTCTGTTGGTATGTTACTTGCCCGAGATTCGATCGTCGGTATCTCCATACCTAGTTCAATCTCGTTACCAGCAAGTCTCTTTACTCGTTCCGTAATACAAGATCCCGTGGCTAACTCTTTAGTCACTTTGCTTGCAAGCTCATTATGATGTTGTATTACTGAGTGGGCCCTAAGATACCTCCCCGTCACACGGAGTAACAAATCCATGTCTCGATCCATGCCAACTCAATAGACACCCTCGAAGATACTTATAGAGCATCTTTATAGTCACCCAGTTACGTTGCGAAGTTTGATACACACAAGGTACTCCTCCGATGTCAGTGAGTTGCATGATGTCATGGTCATAAGAATAGATACTTGACATGCAGAAAACAATAGCAATAAACTGACACGATCATATGCTACGTTCATACTTTGGGTCTTGTCCATCACATCATTCTCCTAATGATGTGATCCTGTTATTAAATGACAACTCATGCCTATGGCTAGGAAACCTTGACCATCTTTGATCAACGAGCTAGTCTATTAGAGGCTCACTAGGGACACAATGTTGTCTATGTACCCACACATGTATTTGAGTTTCTAATCGGTACAATTCTGGCATGGATAATAAATAATTATCATGAACAAGGAAATATGATAATAACAAAATTATTATTGCCTCTCGGGCATATTTCCAATAGGTCGACCCCGAGGACGTGCTCCTCACGGGCATCCTGCATCGCTCGCTGACGATGGCAGAGACAGAAGCGCGCCGCCTTTGTCGTAAGAATGTCGATGCGCTCCGACATGCCATCTAGTTGTCGGAGTGCGAGATAGCGAAAGAGGTGGCGACAAAGGCAAAAGCGGTCCGCCACACGAAGGAGCAGGACCGTCTGCTTCGTAAGCTTTCTGGCATGCGATGCAACTCCGATGAGGACGACATCGATGCCTCCACCTCCGGCTCCGATGAAGACGACAACGATGCTCCATCGCACGTCGACGCCTACACAGAGGAGGGGCACAACCGCGTGGAAGATCGGGAAGGGAAGGGGCGGCGAGGAAATGGTGATTACCTCCGCTCTTCCCCGTTTTGTTGATATTGTAGTATGTTTAAGTAGTTTGTAGTTTGGATTTGCCGATGAACTGCTCCTTTGGTTCGGCGATGCAATCCGATATAATGAACTGTGTTTGATGTACTATCTTACGTAGTGTTGCATGGATTGTATGGATATGCGGGACACAAATGTGGAAGGCAACAAGTGAGAGCGCCCGGTCAGTGTCCGTGGACGCGTCCGGGGGCATATAGGGGACCGGATTTGCCTAGTACAACTGTAGATGCTTTAACAATCACTAAATGTGATGGGTTTAAAAACCCTAAAGCGATCAAGCTTGATAAGACCGAGACTTGGTGTCAAACTCTTAAGCTATCCAACATGGTTTCGAAGAGGGAACAATTCGTGAAGAGTATGTGCTTGTTTGGATCGGTGTCAATGCGTGCCCAACCAAATTTTTTTCTCTGTTGACTGACTCTATGGCAACCGTTTGGAGTGCAGCTGATTATTTGGCACGCCCTCAAAAGACCATCCACCGTCAATTCAATTCCACGCCAATCGTTGGCTAGTCGCGGGCGGGCGAAAGCTTCGTTGACTTTTTGGCGTGCCCATGCATTGACAGGGATAACCCGGGCAAAAACCAAACAACCTCTATGGCTGAGCGTATTGGTCAAGTTTTGAAACTACAAACAGTTCTGCCCAAAGGATTTATAGGGAACTTCATACGAGTCACTCAATGTTAAGATTGATGTCAACTGACAAGATTTGTTAGTAATAGCATGAAAAACTAAATTTTACCAAGTAAAATGCGAGTTTTCTTTCAATATGTGTGGATTGTTGGGCCATTGGCATGGGCGCGACACCGGGGAGCATGTTATGTGTAATAACCCGACTCAAAACGAGTCAAGCCTCTGTGTTTTCTGTGCCATCCCTGGATCAGTATGCTGGCACTCACAGTACATCAATGTATATATCAAAGTGCAATCACATGTAAATAGCGTAAAACTGATATATACCTTAAAATAGCAGCGGATACAGTCAACAGGAGTGGAGTCCCAATAACATCAACGGCAAGTTGAGTGCGGACTGTAACCCTGAATCGTACTCTTACCCGTCGTAGAAGAGTATCTGCAACATAAGACGTTGCAGCCGTGTAGGTCAGTACATTGAATGTACTGGCAAGATCACCATAGTAGAACAGAAAAAATAAAGACTAGTCTATATGCAAAGGCTTTGTGGCTCTGTGTCTGAGTTTTTGCGTAAAAGCTGATTTTATTTTCCTACAACAAAGGAATATCAGGAATTTCACTATAGAGTTACCTATCATGACATGGTTCCGCCAACCAATGTCTCAATTGCCCACAAGTATCATTAAGTTGCCCACAATTAGTTATCAGTCCAGTGTTGAGAGTTTAGAGATAGATCCAAGTCTAGAAGCTCAAATTGTCCGTAACCGGGGACACGACTAATCGATTAGGTTTAACTCTGCAGAGTGTTGTGTACTTTACCCACAAGATTCTTTCCCTCCTGGTAAGTCCTCGCACTGCCTGGTGTTTGAGAACAGGATGAAAGAAACATGGTCTTTCAGAGTGCTTCCCTGACTGTCCGACAGTGCCCATCCCAATCCTAACGTCGACTACATCTCGTAGCACTGCCCAGCAGAGTCACAACAAAGATCAACCAAGCCAGAGCCCATAATGACTTGTGGCTACACAGGTAAGCTTCCGGGCATGAAGTATTCATCCTTCTCTTTGAGTCTGGGTGAAGCTTTCCGCAAGATGTCATGGCGCTTCTCCATGCATCCCGGCCATCCACTGGTTTCTCCAGGGATGCCCAATCAACCATCCTTCACCCAGTAGTGTGTATTGAAAACTTGTATTCTCGAGTAAGTCTTGAGGTCTTGAAGATGCAGGACTTGAAGATGTCTTCATGAAGTCGTCGTTTTGACGTGGAGTCCTTCTTCACACCACTCACGAACACTCATACCAGACCCCGTCTACTTTAGCATAGCATTGCACTAACTAGCGTTCCCGGGGCTTTAGTAACAAGTGGTGGGTTCCTACCTCATGCATTCTACTGAACTACAAGAATTTCAATAACACTACGGGAGGGATGTGCTGAATGATGTCACTACATGCAATAAAAACATATGTATGAAATAGATGGTCAAGGTGAACTTGCCTGTACTGTTGATGAAGATAAGATATCGCTCTCAGAAATTAACTTGATAGAACTATTCGTCACTCTCCGATGAAAATCTATCGTAAGCAAATAACATTCAATAAACATTCATGCCAAAACAAAGAACTGAAAAACGCAAGAACAAAACATGTCTTGGTGCGAAAATAACAACATACTAAGGTTAAATAAGAAAAGATAGGTTCTAACTGTGTTGTAAAGTGAAAGTGGAGGAATCAACTTCAAAAGAGTTAATGGATGATGAACTATTGCTATATAAGCTTAGGTTGGAGAGACTACGAAAGACGATCCAAAGTATGGGAGAACAACATGAACGTTGTTTGACACATAGTATAAGGCATAAGAATTTATTTGTAGAAAGAATTTAATTGAAAAGGTCAAAAGAAGTTGAACTGTAAATTCAAGTATGAATTGAATCTGAATTCACAAAGGTCAAAAGAAGTTGAACCGACGTAAGATGGTTATGAATAAAAATATATGACACGGGTATTTAGGGACAAAAGGAATCAATTAAAAAGGTGTTACAGTTTGCAAGATATGATCAAATGAAGGTTCGGATTCAAATTGAATCGCTCCAATTTGAAAGGTTCAAAGATTGAAACTAATGATGTTACTATATATGGGAAGTCAATATGAACGTGTAGAAAAAGAATTACTAGGTTCAAAATGACGGATCAAAAGTTATAAGCAATTCAATATGGCATTGAGTTAGCTTAGTACAGTGTGTGAACACATTTTGGGAACTAATAGAGAAGTATGAGCAAGATCAAAATTATATGTTGATATGATAACACTAATGATGTGAACGGAAAGATTACTTTGATACGGATCCGTCGCAATTGGATTCATCGGAAACGGAGCTACGGATAAAAAGATATGATCAAAAGATGTTTGAACATAAATCTGAATAAATTTTGAAATTTGAAATTTTGAAAAAAATTGACGTCATAGGTTGATTGGATAGGTGAAGTCAAGACGAAACTCTAGGCGTTGGTTTCATCTAATTCTGATAAACGAGTAAAAAGTTATGGCTATTTGAAAAATCTGGCCAAGCTGTTTTACGGAGGAAAAATGCTATGTCTAAAATAATTCTAGGACTAATGAGTAAATACGGAGACTAATTAATAATCTAATTACTCTACCGTATACTACTATAGAAATACTAGTCTAGGGATATTAAACTACAGGAGTATGAAAGAAAATACGAAGAGAATACCTTTATATGCAGAGAAAGATATAAATCCAAAGAGGAGACGACTTCCAGAAATCCCGCCGGAGAGAAGAATTTTTTTTTTTTATAAAGCTAGTCAAACCGAAACGATTCGATTCAACCCGAAGTGGATGACTTTTGGGTGCACCTATGGGTCTATATTTATAGGTGAAAGGAAGGTGCGAACATCCAAAGCTAAGCAAGGTGGGACTAAAATAGGGAAAGAGAGAAGAAGAAGAGGGCCACCCGGATGGGCTGAATCAGCCGGCCTGTTTTTTTTTTAAATACTCGGATGAACAGTGTACCGGCATGAACAGTGTTCCCTGGTTTTTTTTAAAAAAAAGAAACAGCAAAGAAAAACAAATAGAAAAAAATATACAAACGTTTTATATAGTCATATTATACATCAAAATTTTCAGAAAAATATTTCCTAAAACATGAACATTTTCTTAAGGCCGAATAAAATACTTTAAAAATATATATTTTTTTGCAATAACTCCAAAATGAAAAGAAACTAGAATTTCAAATAAATGGCAAATAGTTTTTATTTTAAAATTTGAGTCAAAACATTGTATATGATTTTTGAGTGTCATTTACCTCCTCTCATTTGATTTTATAAGAGGGTTTTGAAAATATTTGAAGTCAAAATTGAATAGGGATTCGAAATAGAAAATTTTGGGAAAGTCATTTTATTCCCTCTCATTAAAATTTCAAAAGTTTCAAAATTCCACTCAATTTCACACAATCAATCACACAACATTCAAGCAAACAATCCTACTTATTTATTTAATATAACATTCCAAAATTTAGAATTTTGGGATGTTACAAACTACCACACTTAAAATGAATCTCGTCCTCGAGATTCGAAGAGGCTAGAAAGAATAGGTTAGGGTTGGGGTCTTCTAGCAAATCCACAGACCAAGAAGGTGTGGGGTCTTCCAACAAGACTCCATTGACCTGGAAATGTGGGTCTACCACACTTAAAATGAGAGTTACTGGTCTCTCAAAATCTTGGCAGTCCTCTGGGTGCATCTGTCTTTTCACCTTCTTCACGATAGCTTCTTCGGTGATGCTCTTCCGTTATATCAAAATCTTGAGTCCTCATAACAACATGTATTTCCTCCGATACTGAGTCTTCTTAGCTGGTAAGTCTCGTGATCAATTCTAAATAACTTATCGAAGATCTCATGGTGGTCTACCATTTGTGGTTGTCTTGCAGTGAAATGGGTCTTGGCTTCATTCCTCACCGTAAAATTCCTACGTGTGACAGCAACTGTCATGTACAAGGGTTTTCATCATACCATTCTAAGGCTTAAACAAAAGCTTCAAAGAACGTCGTCTCTTTACTATGGGTAAGTCACTCAGATTTACCGTTCCGAATAGCAAGAGAATGATAAGAGTAAGTCGTCATGGTGGCCAAGCCATGCCGCACTGAAATCATTACCTTGTATAAGGTTTAGTGAATCTCGTATTCTAGCACTTGGGCTTCCTCACAAGCGTTGTAGAAAATTTCTCTTGTCAACGAACAAAGTTCGGATAAATCCATTTATTTCTGCAAGCCGGACAAAAACATCTATCGTTTCTTCACAACTCTCAGGTTTTCGTAATACTCCTAAGGAAAACGTTTGATGATCAGTCGTAGCTTCTTCCAAGTCTCTACCTTCACAAAGGTGGGGCTTGATCCTTATCAATCCTGAGGTTAGTGACTTGTGGATTCACTTGAATACTTGAACAACTTCATCTCACCCGTGGGGTTACTAACGTTCCATATTACAATATTACCTTCAGTTCATTCCATTATACTCTTGAGGTAACAAATCACAGACTTATTCTTGTCTAAATTCCTCTCTACGAAATCCATTTTCTTTTCCATTGGTGTGTTTAACCTTGGGAATGGTTTCATCACAAGCCTTCTCTATTCCAACTTCAAAAGTACCTTGTCACAAAGGTTATCATCCAGATAGTTTGGATATGGTTCCACATTCTCTTCATCGTATTCACTGATCCAAATTCCTTAACCGGGAGGTACCTGTGGTCACTACCACACTTAAAATGAAATGCACTCAGGTCTGTTTTTGACCAAATTTTTCTCTCGTATCCTCGAAAATGGTAGGAGATCTTTGTTCATAGAGTAACAACTCACATATTTCAACATAAGATAAATCATGACACCATAATTTCCATTGACTCATGAATTTATTACAAACTCTCAGACTTCCGTTACAAGATAAGCTCATGAAATCAAAAGTGCTTCATGATACAGGTATTTCCATCTTCGAAACTATCCCATTCTTCTCATATTCAATCCTTGGTTACATTCTCAATCACTTCTTAAAACTCCTAGAAAATACTTTATTACAAATGCTGCCATCCACATAGTTTGGTATGGTCTAGCATTCACTCTCAACTTTATTCATTCATCTCCCCTTGGATATATCTTAGTACCACTGAAAATTTCCGATGTGCTCCTTGAAATCCTCCATCTTTTCCTTGATTAGGGTGGACATGAACTTCATCTCCATCATCTCTGTCTGCACCTCTTGCAGGTATTCCTGAGTATGACGGAGTCTTCCTTCAAGTATTTCTCCAATATGGCGTATGGCTTCCATGGCAGCTTCACGAACAGCGTCAAAGAAAATAGCTTGTGGTACACGAGATATGTAAAAGTATCGTCGAGTAGTCTTTGGGCAAACTCCCTTTGCACGGTGAAGGTGTACCTCCACATACCAAAGTTTCACTCCATTATCCATGAATGGGTAGCCTTTGTAGACTGCATCTCCTTCAAGATGGATGTGCTTCATCATATCCTTTAGGATCCTTGGGTAGTCATGATCACTGGTCAGGGTCATGATTGTTTCCGGGCCTTTGAGGAGAGACTCATAAAGGGTGGTCATCTGCGTGTGTCAGAAAAGGTACTCAGAATTGACATATGTCTCGACTTGGGTAAACATCCATGTTATTCGAAATCAAACTTCAATTTCACTTTCCAACATCTTTTAGAGAGTATTGTCATCCTTAAAACAAATGGATTATCCATTACATAACCTCAAAGGATAAGAGTGCTACCTATTACATTTATTACTTCCGAACTCAAACTACTCATGCTTAGCATTCTTCTCTGGGCAGGTATAGGAGTAGTGTCCTGTCTTCTTGCACTGAAAACAAATGATTTCTGACATATCTCGGGGCTTCTTGATGTTGGTGCTTGCTCCTTGGGTTCTTGATTCCTTTCTTGGGCACTTATTTTCATAGTGGCCCATATCCTTACACTTGAAACATCTAATATAACTCAGGTCCTTCTGTTCAGGGGCTTGTCTCTTCCTGGGGTTATTGGTTCTGATCAACACTTCAATTTCCCGTGGATCAAACTCCACTTCTTCTGTTGGGAAGTTTCCCAGATACTCTTTTCTTTCCTTTGTACAGTCCTGTGAGAAATGTCCTTCTTCTCCACATGTATAGCAGGCATTGGAGAAAAATCTGGTTAATCCTTCTCCATTAGGGTCTTCATCATCTTCCTTCTTCACAAGTTCTCCTGAATTTTCTCTGAAGGCTTCCTTCATGGCTTCCTTCTGCTGCTTGATGACTTCTTGTACCTTGGGGTACACTTGGCATTGAGCAGTGTAGTGATTGGTTCCTTCACACAAGAAACATGTCACTTGCCCAGTTGGGCATTCCTTAGCAGGGTGATTCTCTTCACAGTAAGGGCATCCTTTCTTGTGTTCTTCCTGGGTGTGTCCGATTTCTCCACAGATTTTACATGCTCGGGTCTTCTTCATCGGGATAACACAATGCTTCTGAATGAGACGGGATCTTAACAGAGTCTTCTTGAGTTCTTCCCAATTCTTTGCTCCATTAAATCCTTGTATGGCATGATGCATTTTCCACCAAGTTGCGGCACTTTGGGTAAAGTGCTGGAGAGCATATTGAACCTTATACTTCTGTGCTATCGAGTTTCTCCTGAAGTGATTCTCCATGTTGTGAATCCATACTTCTGTCTCTAACCAAGTCATCGATCCAGAATACACAAGTCCAGCTTCATTCGTCATCTATTGGGTTCAAGGTTTTGGGGATGAGATGGGTAAGGGAGAGAAAGGAGAGGATACACACAATACAAACAATGGTTTTGAAAATAGATTTTAGTTGTGGCTGTCGAAAATTACACACAAATGACAGCTCACAAAATCATCGTATCTAACGTAAGTATACAACAGGGGTTTGGTCTTCTAGGGCATAATGTCTTGGAAATTCTTCATGGTCTTCAATTTCTTCGGGTCTTCACAGTCTTCGACACGTGTAGCTTCAACTCTTCTAATTCATGGTGAAATCTTCTTTACTTTGAAGTGACCATCAGTTGTTTCGATATCTTGTCCTTCTCGAAGTGGTCTTAGTTGATCCTTAGTGTGGTCAAGGGGAAAGGGTATTTTCTAACTTTTTGATAAAACTCAGAAGAGAGGAGAAGTAAAAGATCCTTTGAAAACAAAGTTTTTCAAGAAATCATTTCCTAAGGCTTTCCAGTTTCTAGGGTCACGTCCTACAGTCAACATGTGCTCTGATACCATTTCTGTAATAACCCGACTCAAAACGAGTCAAGCCTCTGTGTTTTCTGTGCCATCCCTGGATCAGTATGCTGGCACTCACAGTACATCAATGTATATATCAAAGTGCAATCACATGTAAATAGCGTAAAACTGATATATACCTTAAAATAGCAGCGGATACAGTCAACAGGAGTGGAGTCCCAATAACATCAACGGCAAGTTGAGTGCGGACTGTAACCCTGAATCGTACTCTTACCCGTCGTAGAAGAGTATCTGCAACATAAGACGTTGCAGCCGTGTAGGTCAGTACATTGAATGTACTGGCAAGATCACCATAGTAGAACAGAAAAAATAAAGACTATTCTATATGCAAAGGCTTTGTGGCTCTGTGTCTGAGTTTTTGCGTAAAAGCTGATTTTATTTTCCTACAACAAAGGAATATCAGGAATTTCACTATAGAGTTACCTATCATGACATGGTTCCGCCAACCAATGTCTCAATTGCCCACAAGTATCATTAAGTTGCCCACAATTAGTTATCAGTCCAGTGTTGAGAGTTTAGAGATAGATCCAAGTCTAGAAGCTCAAATTGTCCGTAACCGGGGACACGACTAATCGATTAGGTTTAACTCTGCAGAGTGTTGTGTACTTTACCCACAAGATTCTTTCCCTCCTGGTAAGTCCTCGCACTGCCTGGTGTTTGAGAACAGGATGAAAGAAACATGGTCTTTCAGAGTGCTTCCCTGACTGTCCGACAGTGCCCATCCCAATCCTAACGTCGACTACATCTCGTAGCACTGCCCAGCAGAGTCACAACAAAGATCAACCAAGCCAGAGCCCATAATGACTTGTGGCTACACAGGTAAGCTTCCGGGCATGAAGTATTCATCCTTCTCTTTGAGTCTGGGTGAAGCTTTCCGCAAGATGTCATGGCGCTTCTCCATGCATCCCGGCCATCCACTGGTTTCTCCAGGGATGCCCAATCAACCATCCTTCACCCAGTAGTGTGTATTGAAAACTTGTATTCTCGAGTAAGTCTTGAGGTCTTGAAGATGCAGGACTTGAAGATGTCTTCATGAAGTCGTCGTTTTGACGTGGAGTCCTTCTTCACACCACTCACGAACACTCATACCAGACCCCGTCTACTTTAGCATAGCATTGCACTAACTAGCGTTCCCGGGGCTTTAGTAACAAGTGGTGGGTTCCTACCTCATGCATTCTACTGAACTACAAGAATTTCAATAACACTACGGGAGGGATGTGCTGAATGATGTCACTACATGCAATAAAAACATATGTATGAAATAGATGGTCAAGGTGAACTTGCCTGTACTGTTGATGAAGATAAGATATCGCTCTCAGAAATTAACTTGATAGAACTATTCGTCACTCTCCGATGAAAATCTATCGTAAGCAAATAACATTCAATAAACATTCATGCCAAAACAAAGAACTGAAAAACGCAAGAACAAAACATGTCTTGGTGCGAAAATAACAACATACTAAGGTTAAATAAGAAAAGATAGGTTCTAACTGTGTTGTAAAGTGAAAGTGGAGGAATCAACTTCAAAAGAGTTAATGGATGATGAACTATTGCTATATAAGCTTAGGTTGGAGAGACTACGAAAGACGATCCAAAGTATGGGAGAACAACATGAACGTTGTTTGACACATAGTATAAGGCATAAGAATTTATTTGTAGAAAGAATTTAATTGAAAAGGTCAAAAGAAGTTGAACTGTAAATTCAAGTATGAATTGAATCTGAATTCACAAAGGTCAAAAGAAGTTGAACCGACGTAAGATGGTTATGAATAAAAATATATGACACGGGTATTTAGGGACAAAAGGAATCAATTAAAAAGGTGTTACAGTTTGCAAGATATGATCAAATGAAGGTTCGGATTCAAATTGAATCGCTCCAATTTGAAAGGTTCAAAGATTGAAACTAATGATGTTACTATATATGGGAAGTCAATATGAACGTGTAGAAAAAGAATTACTAGGTTCAAAATGACGGATCAAAAGTTATAAGCAATTCAATATGGCATTGAGTTAGCTTAGTACAGTGTGTGAACACATTTTGGGAACTAATAGAGAAGTATGAGCAAGATCAAAATTATATGTTGATATGATAACACTAATGATGTGAACGGAAAGATTACTTTGATACGGATCCGTCGCAATTGGATTCATCGGAAACGGAGCTACGGATAAAAAGATATGATCAAAAGATGTTTGAACATAAATCTGAATAAATTTTGAAATTTGAAATTTTGAAAAAAATTGACGTCATAGGTTGATTGGATAGGTGAAGTCAAGACGAAACTCTAGGCGTTGGTTTCATCTAATTCTGATAAACGAGTAAAAAGTTATGGCTATTTGAAAAATCTGGCCAAGCTGTTTTACGGAGGAAAAATGCTATGTCTAAAATAATTCTAGGACTAATGAGTAAATACGGAGACTAATTAATAATCTAATTACTCTACCGTATACTACTATAGAAATACTAGTCTAGGGATATTAAACTACAGGAGTATGAAAGAAAATACGAAGAGAATACCTTTATATGCAGAGAAAGATATAAATCCAAAGAGGAGACGACTTCCAGAAATCCCGCCGGAGAGAAGAATTTTTTTTTTTTATAAAGCTAGTCAAACCGAAACGATTCGATTCAACCCGAAGTGGATGACTTTTGGGTGCACCTATGGGTCTATATTTATAGGTGAAAGGAAGGTGCGAACATCCAAAGCTAAGCAAGGTGGGACTAAAATAGGGAAAGAGAGAAGAAGAAGAGGGCCACCCGGATGGGCTGAATCAGCCGGCCTGTTTTTTTTTTAAATACTCGGATGAACAGTGTACCGGCATGAACAGTGTTCCCTGGTTTTTTTTAAAAAAAAGAAACAGCAAAGAAAAACAAATAGAAAAAAATATACAAACGTTTTATATAGTCATATTATACATCAAAATTTTCAGAAAAATATTTCCTAAAACATGAACATTTTCTTAAGGCCGAATAAAATACTTTAAAAATATATATTTTTTTGCAATAACTCCAAAATGAAAAGAAACTAGAATTTCAAATAAATGGCAAATAGTTTTTATTTTAAAATTTGAGTCAAAACATTGTATATGATTTTTGAGTGTCATTTACCTCCTCTCATTTGATTTTATAAGAGGGTTTTGAAAATATTTGAAGTCAAAATTGAATAGGGATTCGAAATAGAAAATTTTGGGAAAGTCATTTTATTCCCTCTCATTAAAATTTCAAAAGTTTCAAAATTCCACTCAATTTCACACAATCAATCACACAACATTCAAGCAAACAATCCTACTTATTTATTTAATATAACATTCCAAAATTTAGAATTTTGGGATGTTACATTATGGAGGACAAGGGATCGGGGCCATTCATTATGGCTCTTGTGTCAGCTCCAACACGCTTGTGTGCTTGATGCGACAGACAAATACGAAGGCCCAACGCAACGATTCATCGCATTGTTTGTCCGTTTTATATTCGTTCGACCCTAGATCTTTGTTCAGACATCGAGAGTCTAAAATCAAGCGGAAATGTTGAGAGTGGCACATAAGGATGTTAGATTTGCCTCAACGCTCTTCCTCAACTCTCCATCGTCGCCGCGAGAGCTCCCCGTGGCCCAGCCCCACGCTGCCTTCGACCCCAAACACTTTGCATCTTCTCTGTGCAGGCTTGGTGATTAGGAATTGAAACCATTCAATCATCGGTTGGTTCGCCACAATCAAATGCTTTGATGACGTGTTTTTTCGTGAGTTTATCATGAGAACAACATCCCCAGGCGAAAGCGTAATCCTCTTTCAGGAAGGCGGAAACCATGCTGGCTCTCTGCATCAGTGAAGACTAAACCTTTCGCTGTCAACGCTAAACCCTCACACCCTCGCCGCCGCTGCCGTCGTCGCCGCCGCCGGAGAAGAACGAGAGATGGGGGGCGGGCCGCGGACGTTCCCGGGGGGCCTGTCCAAGTGGCAGCACAAGCGGATGCACGAGAAGCTGGCGCGGGGGAAGGAGCGGGGCCTGCTCCGCCACGAGAAGCAGCTCTACCTAGCCCGCCTCCGCTCCGAGATCCGCGCCTCCCACCTCCCCGGCGCCCCCGCCTCCCTCGCCGACCACGCGGGGCCCACCTCCTCGCGCGCCCAGATCCGCGCCCTCGCCGACCGCTTCCTCCGCCCCGGCGCCGAGGATCTCTGGAACGAGGACGACGGCCCGCTCCGCCGCGCGCGGCTTCCCCCGCATCAGCAGCAGCCCGCGAGGAGCCTTCCGTCCGGCGCCCGGACGGTCGACTGGAAGCAGGTGGAGTCCGGGGAGAGGCAGCCCCGGGGAGGAGTGGACTGGAAGGACTGGGAGGCGCTGGATTACGGGGAGCAGACGGCCGGAACGCAGACCAGAAATGAGCGGCAATTGCCCGCCGCGTTCAATCAGAGTCCCTGGTGGTGGCAATGGAGTCCGGGCTCCGGCACGCCTTCGCAGAGGAAGGATGCGTCTCTCGGCTTCTTCGCTCCGAAGAGATGCTACTCGGTGATGAATCCACGGTCGCCACGCCAGGAATCCAGTGCTTCGCTGATGCCTTTGGGTGCTATACAGCTCGCCGAGGTCGGGAATGGCAGGAATGGGACACCCCTGGCTCTGTTTTGTACCCAGGAGAAGCTGTACTCGGTGGCTGCCCCACGGCGATTTGGCCAGAAATGGAGGCCAGGTTCATCGGACGAGGATGAGGAGGTTGTGCCGGCTGCAAAGAGGGATCTGAGGCTGGCGAAATTCGTAGCTTCAAGGGAAGAGGAGTCGGAAGATGATGAGCTAGGGGAGACGAGCACCATCAGCATCAGGAGGAAATGGAGCAGTGCTGCTCTGAGGAACTGCGATATGAAGAGAGATAGGAGGCCGCTCAAGTCCTATGAGGAGGGAAACGATGATATCGCTGGTAGAATCCAAGAGCTGAGAGAGGAGATAAGAAATAGAGAGGTGCTGGGTGCCGCGAGGAGGCGCTACGAGTCGAGGGGTGAATCTCTGTTTACCGATAAAAGGTTACACTCTTACCATTATCTCTGATGTTGTTTATTTTCCTCGTAACTACTTGCCTCATCTGTTGTCTGGCCTACTAACTTTTTAAGGAATTGGGACAAATCAACTAAGAAGACTTCAAATATGTGGCTCTTGATATATGAGTCATGAGATCACCAAAGTTACCCCCTTAGGCCTTGTTCGGTTAAACCTCCTCCCAAGGGGATTAGGAAGGATTTTGACTTGTAGGGAATTTGATCCCCATCAATCCCTCTCAAACCCCTTTAAATCCACCTGAACCGACCAAGGCCTTATGAAGTTTCATTTTGTGTCAGGCACTGGTCTATGAAAACAAGAATTGGCACCTGTAATGCAAAAGATAGACATAATGTTTGTAGCATATCCTGCTTTTTTACATGTCTTCTAACTTAAGATTAATGAATGATCGGTGAATTAACTTCTTCAAATCACACTACATCCTACACTGCAATAGTGACAGTGCCCATCTTATCACCAAGCTATGATGTTTCTTTGGCCTTTAGGTTTGACGAGTTTTGGTATCACAAGTCATGTTCTTGTTTTATCTTCAGATTCGATGAATGTGGCATCTCCCCACTTACTGTCAAAGCACTCACTGATGCTGGATATGTGCAGACAACTGTTGTCCAGGAAGCAGTTCTTCCAATTTGTCTTGAGGGTATTATTTCTAATTTCATTTTCATCGTGAACGAACTTGCTGAATCATGGAAAACAAATCCAACCTTTTGGCGGTAATACCATGGGACCTGTTGCTCGCATTTAGCACTTTGCTTCAGTGGTACCCATTTTAGCTCTGCATGAACCATCTGAACATTTTATCACTTAAACCTTTCAACAATCAGGAGATTGGTCCTCACTCATCACCATATACATGCAGGTAAAGATGTTCTTGTCAAGGCCAAAACTGGAACCGGCAAAAGTGTAGCTTTTCTGGTAATGTTTCATTTGCATGTAGTTCCTTTGAGATATAGTTATCTTCGGTTTTATTGTCCTTCAAGCAATTTATTAAAAGCAATGAATTGATAAACAGCTTCCTGCAATTGAATCAGTCTTAAATGCTATGAAGAGCCATACAAATCATCGAGTGTCTCCAATATTTGCCCTTGTTCTTTGCCCTACAAGAGAGCTTGCCGTCCAGGTTACAGCTGAGGCAAATGTTTTGGTGAAGTACCATCATGGAGTGGGTGTTCAATCTCTTATTGGTGGTACTAGATTCAAGCTTGATCAGAGACGGTTAGAGTCTGATCCATGCCAGGTTTGTAGCATTTACTGAGTTACTAAAGATCAAGTCTAAACTCCTAACTGCTGGGTTGACTTATATATTTCCCGCAAAAAAAAAAGACTTATATATGGTGGGGTTTGTAGCATTTACCGAGCTACTAAAGATCAAGCCTAAACTCCTAACTGCTAGGTTGACTTTGGGGTTTTCCCTTTTCAGATTTTGGTGGCAACACCTGGTAGGCTGCTGGATCACATTGAAAACAGATCTTCATTCTCTGTCCGCTTGATGGGATTGAAATTGCTTGTGTTGGATGAAGCTGATCACTTGCTAGATTTGGGTTTTCGCAAAGACATAGAGAAGATTGCTGATAGCTTGCCACGCCAAAGACAGACACTACTGTTTTCAGCTACTATTCCAAAAGAGGTAATATAGTCAGCATAGCATGTAGCATGAGTGCCTTTCTTGTATTATAATCTACAATTGACCATTTATGGACACTCACTGGTCTGAAAATGGGAATGATGGTTCTCATTCTTTAATGGCAGGTTCGAAGGGTTTCACAGATGGTTTTAAACAAGGATCATGTTTTTGTTGATACAGTGGGCTTGGGAGCTGTTGAAACTCCTACTAAGGTTTCTATTTCTACTCCTACTCCAGTAATATGTGGACCAATAACAAACAGAATAATCTTCCATTAGTAGCTGCAAAGTACTTCCTCTGTAAACAAATGTAAGACGTTTTAGGTCACTAAAATAGTGATCTAGAACAGAACGCCTTACATTTGTTTACAGAGAGAGTGCTTGTTTCATTCTGTCTCCTGCAAGTAAAGAGTGTTACGATTGATATTCTCACTTTGCATTTACCTTACCAGGTGTAGGCAGTCGATGTGCTAATGCCATGATGTTCTATTGCATCATTCTATTTAAGAAAGGGACCCTATTTAGCAGTTTATCAGTTTGACACGTAGTTTAATTTTCAATGGAATTTTGTCATGCAAAAGATATATGCTGTCTGTCATTGTCACAATTTGTATGATAACACAAGCAGCCCTTCTGAACAAATTTGGGCTAAAAGTAAAATATTGTGATCCTGTGATATAGCCTTTATTCTCTTCTCTGTTATGATTTTTCTCTGGTGGAATATTGATCCCTTGGCATCTCCTGCTCTTGAGCTTAGGTGCAGCAGCAATATCTCGTGGTACCACATGAACTACACTTTCATATGGTTCATCGCCTTCTTCGAGAGCATATTGATCAGGAAGTGGACTATAAGGTTTTCCCTCCTCTGCCCCTATCTCTCGATCAAGCAGTGTGATTGCTAGTAAAATTGTAATTTATTAAATTAATAATATCTTTCCATTGCATTGCAGGTGATTGTTTTCTGCACAACAGCCATGGTGACTGAATTTATGTATATAATGCTTCGAGATCTGAAACTAAACGTCAGAGAGATACATTCAAGAAAGCCTCAGCTTTATAGAACACGTATATCTGAAGAGTTCCGGGATTCCAATCGCCTGATTCTGGTAACATCAGATGTTTCAACACGTGGAGTGAATTATCCAGATGTTACCCTAGTGATTCAGGTAGAATTTGTTTTCCTTTTGATTGGTTAATATAGTTGAGAAAGTTTCTGAACAAGAACATTTATCTGCCTAGACTAAAGCAACTGCAGGAGTGGTAGCTATCTCTTAGTGTCATTACTTTGCATGGTTGTCTTCACCATTGCTGCTCTAACCGCACATTATGACTGTATTAGGCTGGTGTACCTCCTGGTAGAGAGCATTATATTCATCGTCTTGGAAGGACTGGAAGGGAAGGTAAATCCGGGAAAGGAATTCTGTTGATTGCACCATGGGAAGAGTATTTCTTGAAGGAGATACATGATCTTCCAATACAGAAGGCACCTGTGCCAAAGATTGACCAGGAGATGAAACAAAAGGTTTGACTCGGCGTACTTGTTCATATTTTGTATTTCGGCGTTATATGCACACATTCTTGTCTGACTATTTTCCTGAATTTTCTGGTACTGCAGGTTGATGATTCGATCAAGATTGTTGACATGAGCATCAAAGAAGCCGCATACCATGCATGGCTTGGTTACTATAACTCTATAGCTGATATTAGCAGAGACAAAGTCATGCTTGCTGACCTGGCAAGTAGGTTCGGCGTCTCTATCGGCATGGAAAAGCCTCCAACGCTGTATAGGAAAACCGCCTTGAAGATGGGGTTAAAGGGTGTACCAGGAATTCGGATAAGAAAATGAATAACCAAGCTACATTTTATCTCTGAGTCTAAAAATGATCTATATCTTGTCGACTGGCTCAAACAAAGAACCACTCATATTTTTCCTACAGGCTTACACTCATGTGAATGAGCTTTTGTCAACTGTGACAGATCGAATGTTAGGCATTATTGCCATATTCTCTAGCCTCTTACACTTTGGGGGTGTACTTGCTTGCATCCAAGTGCCTCTTGAGAGTTCACATAAGACCATGCTTTTCTCAAGTAAGATGGACTGAGTAAAACCATGTTTCTTCAGTGTTAGCTTGACGAAAGCTAAATAGATTATTTATCTATTTATGACAAGCCTATCCATGAGAACTTAAGGTGGGTTTCTTTCAGATGAACTATAAGACTACCACTGTTTTTGCTCTTTAGATTGCTTTGCAACATTTAAGAGGGAAGAAATACTGGAAGCTGTTTGTAGCTGCTGACTTGTGGCGTTTGTTCTTAGACAGGAGGCCTGAGGACTGTGATTACACTGTTGATGTCTTCACTTGATATTCTGTAAGCAAAGAAAGAAGAGGAAAAGAGAGTATGACGATTATTCCTCTGAAAGCCCATGCAGAACCGGTTGTTATTTCTCAGGTTATTTACTTGTTTCAATCTCAGCAGTTAACCTGTTATACCTCCTAACGTTTTATCACATTGCAAAGTGGTTGGTTTCTTTTCTGTAATCCTGAGTTGAACTGAATAAACAGATTGATGGACTAAGCAGCGTTTGGATGCATGTACCTAAGGCCTGTAGAAGCTCGAGAAAACACCTCGAGGAAAGTTGAAGAAGTGCTTTCAAGGTTTTCTAAAGTTGGGGATCCTCCATTGGATCCAGAAGGAGATTAGCTCAAGGCCAGAAAACTGAGGTCTTGGTGGACTGCGGGGTAAAGCATCCTTTGACACCCGAAATGATGTTATCCTTTGCAGTGCTTGCTCGATCCGTGGAACACTTGCAAAATTAACTTTCTTGTTGCGGAAGATTCAGTGAGTGAAGTAGGCGGCGGCGCATTCTCATGTTCCTGACTTGTCAAGCCTTTGCTGTCCTGGGCGGCAGACTGGATTCTAGGAAGTATATATATTTTTTCTTTGTGGAAATGTTTGCAGGAGAGTTTTGTTTTTGTGATTCTTTCTGATTGGTCGCCTAGTGAAAGCAAACACACAACGCAACTGTTGTGCTAAATTGGATGATCCATTGGCTGGTTGACTGACTTTAATGCTAACGAATACAACCGGATGATTTGAAGATTGTAAATGCATCTCGTAGGTTTCCATCTGCTGCGTCAAAATCGTATGTGTTCATGAACTCTTACCTTTATGTCTTGTTTTCCTCTTTCAGATACATCACCAGTGAGGATGTTGTTGAAGGGTGAAGGGCAAAGCGGCATGTGAGATGATGAGCCTGAGCAGGCAGGCCATCGGGCGGCTCGAGGAAGGAAGGCGTACAGAAGGATCAGGATATCGTGTTGGGCGGTACTTGAGATGAGCCTTATTGGCTTAGGCTTGCGTGGTCACGACGGATCACCACTCATAGGAGCTCATGCTCTGAGGGCTGTAACTGTCTGCTCTTGTTCTCGACCTGGGTCGTGTGTCGTGTCGTGTCATTGAGCAACGTGGTGGAGCTATGTACCTTTGCCTGGTGTGCCGTGAGCACGAAGCAGTGTGTCTATCGCAGGGCGGATACAGTTTTGTTGCTTTTGTGGCATGTTGTAGAACCGATGTTTCAAGGAAAACGTTATAATTCAACGCAGCATCGCCCAAGAGCCATGGCTGCACCATAGGATCACGCGAGCCGCCGGTGCTGCAACGCAACGTCGCTCGTGGTGGTGACCATGATGGTTCAACCTGCAGTTCTCACCGGCAGCCGAAGATGCTGCAACGCAGCGTCTCTTGCAGTGGCGACGCCAGGAAATGAAGTCTGGTTATTTATCCATTTCTTTGGCTCTAAATGTGGTATATGAACCAAACAACACAACACTAGCAACATATGAACAAAACAACACTAGCATAACAGCAATAGCAATATTTCAATGTATCAGACCATAACGACATGAATACATAAGTACTTTTCGATTGATAAAGTTATGATATCCTTCTTACAGTATAACTCTATGGTTGCCTTTTTGTAAGAGATTGCTGACATCTTCATCCTTCGCTTGATTGAAAAGTTCTCTCTCAACAAATGTAACCAAACAATTGTTCAAATATTCATCACCCATTTTGTTCCTTAGTTTATTCTTCACATAGCTCATTGAAGAGAATATCCTTTCAACACTAGCAGTAGCTACTGGCAGAATCAATACCAACTTAAGAAGCTTGTAAACAATATGATATTGTTCATGCTTATTTGTCTCAACAAGCATAACTGAAAGCTGACACAGATTTTTCAGGTTTTGAAACCTTTCATATGTACGCACATTAGTAACATACATGTTTAGTTGCCATGGAAGTCTTGCCAGTTCATCACTTGTAAAATCAGAAGCATAAAACTTTGTAGCAAGCCTAATCAACTTCTCTTGGTCATAAGCAGCAAATAGATGAAGTGGACAGAATGCTGCCATGCAAGAAAGTAGCTCCGTGTTTACCTCATCAAATCTGTCATTCAGCTCACCGATTTGCCTATCAATGACACCCACAAACATATCAACCTTGAAGCGGTGGTAATTGATCGCACCATTACATAAACCCCTTCTAGGCCGGCCAACGGGAAAGTAAGGACCCTCCATATCAACCACTTTGATCTTATGCCTTGTACAAAAAGATGTGACCTTTGTGAGAAAATCATCCCAGCCATCATCGGTCCTCAAAGCCTCCAAGTAATACTTTGTGTCACGAACAAGCTCAATAGCATGAACAATATCTTTTTTGCTTTTGCAAAGCTCTACATGACTCATCTGTGTATCCAAATATTTCTTGCATCAAGTGTGCCATGAAAACAAACTCAAATGATCGAAATGTTGTCTCTATGGATAGAGCCGCTTGTGCCTTCACACCATGGTACTCGTCTCCAATCTTGCGAAGGACTCGTCATAGTGCACCATACATAGAGATGACACGGTTCACAGTTTTGAAGTGAGAGCCCCAACGTGTATCACATGGCCTTCCCAAACCCATTTCCTGATCCAGCCCACTCCTCGTTTCTACGTCTTCCAATTCCAATGCATCAATGAGTTCTTCAGCCTGAGCTATCCGAAGCATTCTCATCTTTTTACAAGACATGCCAAGATCATTTAATAAGTGTGCAAGCTGCTGAAAGAACCAAGTACAATCACCACCCTCCTTAGCAACAACAACAAGAGTTAACTATAGTTGATGGGCAAAACAATGAACATAGTAGGCAGAAGGGGAATCCATAACCAGTTTTTTCAAGCCATTAGCATTACCTATCATGTTACTAGCTCCATCATATCCTTGCCCACGAACCATTGCAAAGGTCAAATTGTAGTCCATAAGCATTTTCTGAATTGCAGCTTTTAGTGTCAAAGAGGTAGTATCTTCAACATGAACAAGACCAAGAAATCTTACAGCCGCCCTTCCTTTCTTATCAACATCAAACAACCAACTATTCATTCTGATACACATCACTGGACTCATCTATGAGTATTGCAAAATGACCACCATCAAGTTCTTTAGTGACTAGTTTAGTAGTCTCTTGTGCACAACATTTTATCACCTCTTTTTGTATATCATGGCGCGTCATCTTGCAGTTCCGTGGAGCATTCTTGAGAACAACCCTGTCAACCTCTTCAAAATTTCCAGCTAGCCAATTTAGAAGCTCAAGGAAATTTCCTTTATTTAGTGAGTCTTCACTTTCCTCATGTCCTCTAAATGCCAAGCCTTGGCGCAACAGAAATCTCACACACTTGAGTGTCCATGTCAAACACTGTTTATACAAAGCCTTGTATTGTGAGGTGTTTGAAGCAATAGAGTCCCGAATTGATGTTTGTGGTGTAGTGAACCTATCATACTTCTCTTGAGCTTCAACATGAGCACTACAAACCTTACCTGCATGTTTCTTCAATCTCGACTTCATGTTCCAGTTACTAAATCCCTTCTTCACAAAATCATCTCCACCGGGACATCTTGTTTTATCCTTGAACAAATAGCAAACAAAGCAGAAATCTCTATCTTTTTTCCACACTATACTCAATCCATGGAAGTTCTTTAAACCAAACATGACAAAAGCCACCCTATTTTCCACTTTTATTTGTAAAATTGAAACTTATGATTCTTTGGTTGACATGACCCCATCTCAATATATCTCTTTCTTACTCTATCTTGGTCATTGACAGCATACACTGAGATGGGAATCCGCTTTCCAGGATCATGTTTGAGTGCCTCCAAATCTGCTTGCATCGGTTCATCATGTTCATCAATAGATTCATCATCTTCTACATGAGGTGTTGAGGTTTATCCTCTATTTTCCGGTTCTTGCCATAACACCAATTACAAATTGCTCTCAAAATGAACAGGAGAAGTACAAATACTAAATGCAGCTACTATTTGATTCGGTGTGGATACTTCATTTGTTTTCCTGGCCTTTGAAGCCTTTTCCCACATTGTAAATATGCTACTGCCAACAATTCCACTCTTCTTCATCTACGTTAGGAAAACAAGGGGAACATAAATTTAAATACTTGCATCTGTTAAATAAACCGACTACCTCATCTAGTAAAGTAGAGCAAATCAAGAAATTTCCAAATTGGGGGCGGGGGCGGACCGATGGAGGTCGCCGCCCCTTCTGTTTCTGTGCCGCGGGGGGGGGGGGGGGAGGGGGCTCCCATTCTGCTGTTGCTCCCTCTGAGACGAAGAGGAGGGGCGGGCGGGGGGGAGGGGGGTGGTGGCGCCGCCTGGGTCGCCCGTCCCGGCTCGGCTACTGCTCCCTCCGACCAGCGCGGGGGTCGGGGCACCTCCGACGGTTGACATCAGCCTCCGGCGGCGCTGCGTGTCTGCGAGGAGTCAATGCGATGATGCATCCGTGCGAACCTGGAAGGTTAGAACGAGCTAATGAGATAAGGAGATTTCGTGGGTTGGGTCTGCGTTTGCTCCTTCGTGTGCTGGACTGACATGAACATATTTTTTCCTGTCCAAATCTTGTGTATTCATGTGCATACAGAGGCATACACCTGCCGCCGCCCTTGGTCACTCGGCAGCCAACGCTACAATAGCAGGATCCTGCCTTTGCTCGCGGAGGTCACCGCGACCCTGCAACTTGAAGACCTCGTCGGCGACGGCAAATTCTGCAACACAACATTGCTCGATAGCCAACCATCGGATCCCGCTCGCGGTGGGCGCTGCAAGCCAATGAGTGAGGTGCTGCAACCCAAATTTCTCGCTGAACACATGCTTCAATGTGACGACAACGAAGCTACATAGTACATCCATGGAGGCACCGACGATGAGGGTGGTGGTTGGTGTCGCCTGATAATTGGAGAATAATAACTGTATTGATTGGGGCCTCAAAGGGCTGTTTATATAGATTACAAAACTTGGACTCCAAGACTAATAGAGATAGAAATTACAACCAAAACCGGCCAGCCATAGTAACCGACCTATACTCGAATATCCCCCCACAGTCTCAACATCAGGAGTAACGATGTTGAGACTGGAGCGTATGTTGGTGAAGGACGCAGTCGGAAGTCCTTTGGTGAAAATGTCAGCAAATTGAGCACTGGTAGGTACATGAAGTACACGGACCTCGCCAAGAGCCACCTTCTCCCGAACGAAGTGTATGTCAATCTCAATGTGCTTGGTGCGACGATGCTGAACTGGATTGGAAGCCATGTAAGCTGCAAAGATGTTATCACAATAAACGATGGTTGGACGATCAAGTGGGCGATGAAGTTCCACTAGAAGTTGATGTAGCCATACCGCTTTAGCCACATCATGAGCAACCGACCTATACCCAGCCTCAGTAGAAGACCTGGAAACTGTTGCCTGCCTTTTAGAACACCAAGAAACAAGATTATCACCCAAATAAACACAAAATCTGGATGTGGACCGTCGAGTATCTGGACAACCTGCCCAGTCTGCATCAGAATAAACTGTCAAGCTTGTCGGAGAAGAAGAATGAATGAGAATACGATTATCAAGAGTTCCTTTTAAATAGCGAAGAATGCGGTGGATGTGAGCAAGATGAGGAGCACGAGGATCATGCATAAAAAGACAGGCTTGTTGAATGGAGTATGAAATGTTGGGCCTAGTAAGAGTGGCATATTGAAGGGCACATGTGATGCTACAATACAAAGTGGGGTCAAAAACATGATCACCATCAGTCGACAATTTTGCACCAATGTTGGCCGGTGTACGAGAGGGTTAACACTCAGACATACTAGAACGAGAAAGCAAGTCTAAAAGATAGGATCGTTGAGAGAGAAAAATGGTAGACTTAGTGCGAGAAATAGTAACGCCAAGGAAATGATGAAGAGGACCAAGATCAATCATGGAAAATTCATTACTAAGAGAAGATATTATATGTTGGAGAAAAGAGTCAGAGCTAGCTGTGAGAACTATATCATCAACATAAAGCAAGAGATAGGCAGTGTTGGAAGAGGAGCGAAAAATAAAAAATGAAGAATCAGATTTGGAGGGAATGAAGCCTACTGTTTGAATAAAGGCAGCAAAACATTGAAACCATGCACGAGGAGCTTGTTTAAGACCATAAAGAGATGTGTTAAGAAGGCAAACCGAGTTGGGATAAGAGGGATCCTCACAACCAGATGGTTGCTGACAATAAACTATTTCATTAAGAGTGTCGTGAAGAAAAGCATTTTTAACATCTAGCTGATGAATGGGCCAAGAGGAGGAAACATCAAGACTAAGAACAATGTGAATAGTACTTGGTTTAACAACGCGAGAGAAAGTTTCATGAAAATCAATGCCATGTTGCTGAGAAAAACCATGACACACCCATCTGGCTTTGTAACGAGCAAGAGTGCCATCAGAATGAAATTTATGACGAAAAACCCATTTTCCAGAAACAACATTAACACCAGGTGGTTTGGGAACAAGAGTCCATGTATTATTTTGCTGAAGAGCGTTGAATTCATCGCGCATAGCTCAAAGCCAAAGAGGATCAAGAAGAGCTCGTTTGTAAGAAGTGGGAATATGAGAGAGGGTTGGGGTGTCCGTGAGGTTGAGGCGTTTTGTGGGTAGAAGGAAGCCACGTTTGCTGCGGGTGCACATGACGTGATCATTAGTGGGTGGTGGAATAGGTACGGCGTTGGGTGGGAGTGGTGGTTGGGATGGTGGAGTTGTCGGGCTTGCAGGTTGCGCATGCCAGTCCTGCCGGTTGCCGACTTGTCGGACTTGCCGGTCCTGCCGGGCTTGCCGGGCCTGCCGGACTTGCCAAGCCTTCCGAGGTTGCCGAGATGGATGGGCTTGCCGGGCCTCCCGGCTGCCTCAGGCTTGCCGGCCTTGCCGCGGGAGATGAAGAGGTCGCGAAAGAGGTGGTGGTGGTGGTGGTGACAGAATAAGGAAACGTGTTTTCATCGAATGTGACATGGTGAGAGACAAGCACACAACCGGAACATGGATCGAATCAGCGATATCCTTTGTGATCGTCAGAAAGACCAAAATGAATGCAAGGTAGTGAATGTGGTTCGAGTTTGTTGGAGGCGGTAGAGGCGGTGTTCGAAAAACAAAGACAACCAAAAACACGCAAAAAAGAATAGTCGGGATGGGAGAAAAAAGATATTGAAAAGGCGAATAAAGAGGACATCTCTTAGTTGGTCGAATATTTATTAGTAGTGTTGCAGTGCGAAGGGCTTTGGCCCAAAAACGAGAGGGAAGAGAAGCTTGTAATAGCAATGTGCGAAGAATGTCATTAATGGAGCGAAGAAGAATGCCGGGCCTGCCGGGCTTGCCGGATTTGCCGGGCCTGCGGCAGATTGGCGAGGGAGCCACGGACGCGGCAGGAACGGCGTGAAACACTTGCGATGGTCGTTGCGCCTTGCGAGCTTGGTTCTTCTCTTCTTGCTGGAGGAGGGAGCAGACCTCCTTGAAGGTGGGTTAGGGCTTGAGCATGCGAATGAAGGCATGTTGCTTCTCGAACTGCTCACCGAGGCCGACGAGGAGGGCGTTGATGAGGGCGCGGTCGTCGACGTGATCATTGAGTTCACGAAGTTCGTCGCCGATGGCCTTGATCCGCTGGCAGAAGACAGTGACCGGGGCATCTCCCTGGACGGTCGTACGGAGCTCGGTGTTGATGGCGTTGATGCGTGCGTCGGAGTTGTCCTGGAACAACTGCTGGAGGGAGGCCTAAAGCTCGGCAACTGTGGCGTCGGAGGAGGAGACCAGATTGAGGAGCTCGGTGGAGATGCAGGTGTAAATCCACTGGATGACGGCGAGATCATCTTTCACCCAGCATGGATCGACGTGCTACGGAAGGTAGGATGGGAGGATGTAGTGGCGGGGAGGCCACAACGGCCAAGGTGGATGTTGAAGAGGTTGCGCCAATGGTAGTAGTTGTGGGCGCCGAGATCTAAGGAGATCGGGATGAAGGGGGAGACGTCGGCGATGGTGTCGGCTAGGGAGATCATTGGGAGTTGAGGATGTTGGGAGACGTAGTAGTAAATCAAAATTTTCCTACGTGTCACCAAGATCTATCTATGGAGAAACCAGCAAACGAGTGGGGAGAGATTGGATCTTCATACCTTTGAAGATCGCTAAGCGGAAGCGTTACAAGAACGCGGTTGATGGAGTCGTACTCGCAGCGATTCAGATCGCGGTAGATCCGATCAAGTGCCGAACGGACGGCACCTCCGCGTTCAACACACGTGCAGCCCGGTGACGTCTCCAACACCTTGATCCAGCAAGGAGGAAGCAGAGGTTGGGGAAGGGCTCCAACAGCAGCACGACGGCGTGGTGGTGGTGGAGTAGCAAGGTATCCCGGCAGGGCTTCGCCTAAGCACTGCGGAGGAGGAAGAAGCAGAATAGGGCTGCAGCGAGAGAGAAAGAGTTCGTCGTCTCAAACCAGCCCCAAACCTTGAGTATATATAGGAGGAAGGGAGAGGGAGGGCTGACCTAGCCCCTCCTCCAAGGAGGGAGCTTCGGCCGAACTAGGGGGAGAGTCCACCTCCCACACGGGAGGTGGATCTCCTCCTTTTAAATCCCCTTAGCCCTTATCTCCAGATCCCTGGCGCATGGGCCCTTCTAGGAGGTCTTGGCTGGCCCAATATGGGCTGGCACACCTCCTCTAAGGGCCCATGAGGTCCTTTGGTCGTCACCCCCTCCCGGGGGTCCTCCGGCACCCTCCCGGCACTCCCGGTACAATACCGATGAGCCCGAAAACTTTCCGGTGACCAAAACTGGACTTCCTATATATCAATCTTTACCTCCGGACCATTCCGGAGCTCCTCGTGACGTCCGGGATCTCATCCGGGACTCCGAACAACCTTCGGTAATCACGTATACCTTTTCCCTATAACCCTAGCGTCATCGAACCTTAAGTGTGTAGACCCTACGGGTTCGGGAGACACGTAGACATGACCGAGACACTTCTCCGGCCAATAACCAACAGCGGGATCTGGATACCCATGTTGGCTCCCACGTACTCCACGATGATCTCATCGGATGAACCACGATGTCGGGGATTCAATCAATCCCGTATTCAATTCCCTTTGTCTATCGGTATGATACTTGCCCGAGATTCGATCGTCGGTATCCCCATACCTTGTTCAATCTCGTTACCGACAAGTCTCTTTACTCGTTCCGTAATACATCATCCCATGGCTAACTCCTTAGTCACATTGAGCTCATTATGATGATGTCTTACCGAGTGGGCCCAGAGATACCTCTCCGTCACACGGAGTGACAAATCCCAGTCTCGATTCGTGCCAACCCAACAGATACTTTCAGAGATACCCGTAGTGCACCTTTATAGCCACCCAGTTACGTTGTGACGTTTGGCACACCCAAAGCATTCCTACGGTATCCGGGAGTTGCACAATCTCATGGTCTAAGGAAACGATACTTGACATTGAAAAGCTTTAGCAAATGAACTACACGATCTTGTGCTATGCTTGGGATTGGGTCTTGTCCATCACATCATTCTCCTAATGATGTGATCCCGTTATCAACGACATCCAATGTCCATGGCCATGAAACCGTGACCATCTATTGATCAACGAGCTAGTCAACTAGAGGCTCACTAGGGACATGTTGTGGTCTATGTATTCACACATGTATTATGGTTTCCGGTTAACACAATTATAGCATGAACAATAGACAATTATCATGAACAAGGAAATACAATAATAACCATTTTATTATTGCCTCTAGGGCATATTTCCAACAGTCTCCCACTTGCACTAGAGTCAATAATCTAGTTCACATCACCATGTGATTAACACTTACATCACCATGTGATCATATCATCATGTGATTAACACCCAATAAGTTCTGGGGTTTGTTCATGTCCTGCTCGTGAAAGAGGTTTTAGTCAACGGGTCTGCGACATTCAGATCCGTGTGTACCTTACAAACTTTCCATGTCATATTTGTAGATACTGCTCCCACGCTCCACTTGGAGCTATTCCAAATGGCTGCTCCACTATACGTATCCAGATTTCTACTAAGAGTCATCCGGATTGGAGTTAAAGCTTGCATCATCGTAACCCTTTACGATGAACTCTTTATCACCTCCATAATCGAGAAATATTTCCTTAGTTCTCAAGTTACTAAGGATAACTTTGACCATTGTCCAGTGATCCACTCTTGGATTACTCTTGTACCCCTTGACAGACTCATGGCAAGGCACACACAGGTGCGGTACACAGCATGGCATACTATATAGAGCCTATGGCTAAAGCATAGGAGATGACACTCATCTTTTCTTTATCTTCTGCCGTGGTCAGGTATTGAGTCTTACTCAATTTCACACCTTACAATACAGTCAAGAACTCCTTCTTTGACCCATCTATTTTGAACTCCTTCAAAAACTTGTCAAGGTATGTCTTCGTCGAAAAAACTTATCAAGCGAATTGATCTATCCCTATAGATCTTGATGCTCAATAAAATAGTAGCTTTATCTGGGTCTTCCTTTGAAAAAAAAAACCTTTTCAAACAACCCTTCATGCTCTTCCAGAAATTCTACATCATTTCCGATCAATAATATGTCAACTACATATTCTTATAAGAAATTCTATAGTGCTCCCACTCACTTTCTTGCAAATACAAGTTTCTCATAAACTTTGTATAAACTTAAACACTTTGATCACCTCATCAAAGCATATATTCCAACTCCGACATGCTTGCTCCAGTCCATAGAAGGATCGCTGGAGTTTGCATATTATTAGCATCCTTAGGATTGACAAAACCTTCTGGTTGTATCACATACAACTCTTCCTCACAGAAACCATTACGGAAACCTTGTTTTGTCATCCATCTGCCAGATTTCATAATCGAAAAATGCAGCAACTGCTAACAAAATTTTAATAGACTTTTAGCATCGCTACAGATGAGACAATCTCATCACAGTCAACTCCTTGAACTTGGCGGAAACTTCTTTGCGACAAGTCGAGCTTTATAAACGGTGACATTTCACCATTAGCGTCTATGATTATCTCAAAGGTCCATTTGTACTCAATGACCCGCCATTCAACAGGCAAGTCTACCAAAGTCCATACTTGGTTTTCATACATGGATCCTTTCTCGGATTTCATGGCTCCTAGCCATTTGTTGGAATCCGGGCCCACCATCGCTTCTCCATAGTTCGTAGGTTCATCGTTGTCCAACAACATGATTTCCAAGACAGGGTTGTCGTACTACTCAGGAGCAGTACGCGTCCTTGTCGACCTACGAGGTTCAATAGTGACTTGATCCGAAGCTTCATGATCATCATCATTAACTTCCTTTTCAACTGAGTAGGCTCTACAGAAACATCTTTCTGTGTTGCGCTATTCTCTGGTTGAAACAAAGGTTCAACAATGTTATCAAGTTCTATCTTCCTCCCACTCAATTCTTTCGAGAGAAACTCTTTCTCAAGAAAGGACCCATTCTTAGCAACAAACACCTTTTGCGCTTGGATCTGAAATAGAAGGTATACCCAATGTCTCATTAGGGTATTCTATGAAGATACATTTGTCTGCTTTGGGTTCGAGCTCGCTAGCTGAAAAACCCATTTTCACATAAGCGTCGCAGCCCCAAACATTAAGAAATGACAGCTTAGGCTTCTGTCAAACCATAATTCTCACGGTGTCATCTCAACAGACTTAGATGGTGCCCTATTAAAGTGAATGGATTTGTCTTTAATGCATAACCCCATAACGATAGTGGCAAAATGATAAGAGACATCATAGTACTCACTATATCCAATAGAGCACGACCACGACGTTCGAACACACCATCACACTATGGTGTTCCAGGAGGCGTGAGCTGTGAAACAATTTCCACATTGTCTAAAATTGCATACCAAACTCGTAACTTAGATATTCACCTCCATGATCGTATCATAGACATTTATCTTCTTGTCACGATGATCTTTAACTTCACTCTGAAACTCCTTGAACCTTTCAAACATTTCAGATTCGTGTTTTATTAAGTAAATATCCCCATATTTACTCAAATCATCAGTGAAGGTAAAGAAAAACAACGATATCCACTGTGTGTTTCAACACTCATTGGACCACATACATCAACATGTATTATTTCCAATAAGCCACTTGCCCGCTCCATCATATTGGATGACGGGGTCTCAGTCATCTTGCCCAAGAGGCATGGCTCGCATGTCTCAACCGATTCGAAATCGAGTGAGTCAAAAATCCATCATCATGGAGTTTCTTCATGCGATTTATACCAATATGACATTTAGCGGCAGTGCCACAAGTATGTGGTACTATCATTATTACCTTTATATATTTTTGGTACCAACGTTATGAACATGTGTACTACTACGATCATGATTCGATAAACCATTCCGAGTGGGTGCATGACCATTGAAGGCATTATCCATGTAAATAGAATAACCATTATTCTCTAACTTATATGAATAACCGTATTGCACTAATCATGATCTAATCACGTTCATGCTCAACGCAAACACCAAATAACATTTATTTAGGTCTATCACAAATCCCGAAGGTAGAGAGAGCGTGCGATGGTGATCACATCAATCTTGGAAACACTTCCAACACACATCGTCACCTTTCACCTAGCTAGTCTCCTTTTATTCCGTAGCTTTTATTTCGAGTTGCTAGCACTTAGCAACCGAACCGGTATCCAATACCCAGGTGCTACTAGGAGTACCAGCAAGGTACACATCACTAACACGTATATCAAATATACCTCCATTGACATTACCAGCCTTCTTATCTACCAAGCATCTAGGGTTTTTCCGCTTCAGCGAACATTCTCCTCATAACAGAAGCACTTAGTCTCGGGTTCGGGCTCAACCTTGGGTTTCTTCACTAGAGCAACAACTGGCTTGCCATTCCTGAAGTTTTCCCTTCTTGCCCTTGCCCCTTTTGAAACTAGTGGTTTAACTTAACCATCAACACTTGATGCTCCTTCTTGATTTCTACCTTCGTGGTGTCAAACATCACGAACAACTCAGGGATCATCTTATCCATCCCTGGCATGTTATAGTTCATCACGAAGCTCTAGTAGCTTGGTGGCAGTGACTTGGAGAACTGCATTAATCACTATCTCATCTGGAAGGTTAACTCCCACTTGATTCAAGTGATTGTAGCACCCAGACAATCTGAGCACACGCTCACCGATTAAGCTATTCTCCTTTATCTTGCAGACAAAGAATCTTGTTGGAGGTCTCATACCTCTCAACATAGGCACGAGCCTGAGATCACAATCTCAGCTCCTAGAACATCTCATATGTTCCGTGACGTTCAAAACGTTTTGGAGCCTCAATTCTAAGCCGCAATGCATGACGCATTGAACTATCACGTAGTCACCAAAAAGTGCCTGTCATATGTTCACAACATCTACAGACAACACTTGAGGGAGTGGTGCAGTTAGCGGTACATCAAAAACATAAGCTTTCTGTGCAGCAATGAGGACAATCCTCAGATCACGGACCCAGTCCGCATTATTGCTACCATCAACTTTCAACTTACTTTTCTCTAGGATTGTATCAATAAAACTGTGGAGCTACAGCGCGAGCTATCTACGACATAACTTGCAAGGACATTTTTTAGACTAAGCTCATGATAATTAAGTTCACTTAATCAAATTATTAATGAACTCCCACTTAGATAGACATCTCTCTAGTCTTCCAAGTGATACATGATCCATGTCAACTAGCCCGTGTCCGATCATCACGTGAGACGGACTAGTCATCCATGGTGAACATCTCTATGTTGATCGTATCTTCTATACGACTCATGTTCGACCTTTCGGTCTCCCGTGTTCCGAGGCCATGTCTGTACATGCTAGGCTCGTCAAGTCAACCTAAGTGTTTCGCATGTGTAAATCTGGCTTACACCCGTTGTATGCGAACGTTAGAACCTATCACACCCGATCATCACGTGGTGCTTCGGAACGACGATCCTTAGCAACGGTGCACAGTTAGGGTGAACACCTTTCTTGAAATTTTATTGAGAGATCATCTTATTTACTACCGTCGTTCTATGCAAATAAGATGTAAACATGATAAACATCACATGCAATCAATATAGTGACATGATATGGCCAATATCATCTTGCTCCTTCGATCTCCATCTTCGGGGCACCATGATCATCACTGTCACCGGCACGACACCATGATCTCCATCATCATGATCTCCATCATTGTGTCTTCATGAAGTTGTCTCGCCAACTATTACTTCTACTACTACAGCTAATGTTTAGCAATAAAGTAAAGTAATTACATGGCGTTTATGATTGACACGCAGGTCATACAATAATATAAGACAACTCCTATGGCTCTTGCCGGTTGTCATAGTCATCGACATGCAAGTCGTGAACCCTATTACAAGAACATGATCAATCTCATACATCACAATGCATCACATCACATCCTTTTGGCCATATCACATCACACGGCATATGCTGCAAAAACAAGTTAGACGTCCTCTACTTTGTAGTTGCATGTTTTTACGTGGTTGCTATAGGTTTCTAGCAAGAACGTTTCTTACCTACGTCAAAACCACAACGTGATATGCCAATTGCTATTTACCCTTCATAAGGACCCTTTTCATCGAATATAATCTGACTAAGGTGGGAGAGACAGACACCCGCTAGCCACCTTATGCAACTAGTGCATGTCAGGCGGTGGAACCGGTCTCACGTAAGCGTACGTGTAAGGTTGGTCCGAGACGCTTCATCCCACAATACCGTCGAATCAAGATAAGACTAGTAACGGCAAGCATATTAACAAAATCGACGCCCACAACTACTTTGTGTTCTACTCGTGCATAGATTCTACGCATAGACCTAGCTCATGATGCCACTGTTGGGAGACGTAGTAGTAAATCAAAATTTTCCTACGTGTCACCAAGATCTATCTATGGAGAAACCAGCAAACGAGTGGGGAGAGATTGGATCTTCATACCTTTGAAGATCGCTAAGCGGAAGCGTTACAAGAACGCGGTTGATGGAGTCGTACTCGCAGCGATTCAGATCGCGGTAGATCCGATCAAGTGCCGAACGGACGGCACCTCCGCGTTCAACACACGTGCAGCCCGGTGACGTCTCCAACACCTTGATCCAGCAAGGAGGAAGGAGAGGTTGGGGAAGGGCTCCAACAGCAGCACGACGGCGTGGTGGTGGTGGAGTAGCAAGGTATCCCGGCAGGGCTTCGCCTAAGCACTGCGGAGGAGGAAGAAGCAGAATAGGGCTGCAGCGAGAGAGAAAGAGTTCGTCGTCTCAAACCAGCCCCAAACCTTGAGTATATATAGGAGGAAGGGAGAGGGAGGGATGACCTAGCCCCTCCTCCAAGGAGGGAGCTTCGGCCGAACTAGGGGGAGAGTCCACCTCCCACACGGGAGGTAGATCTCCTCCTTTTAAATCCCCTTAGCCCTTATCTCCAGATCCCTGGCGCATGGGCCCTTCTAGGAGGTCTTGGCTGGCCCAATATGGGCTGGCACACCTCCTCTAAGGGCCCATGAGGTCCTTTGGTCGTCACCCCCTCCCGGGGGTCCTCCGGCACCCTCCCGGCACTCCCGGTACAATACCGATGAGCCCGAAAACTTTCCGGTGACCAAAACTGGACTTCCTATATATCAATCTTTACCTCCGGACCATTCCGGAGCTCCTCGTGACGTCCGGGATCTCATCCGGGACTCCGAACAACCTTCGGTAATCACGTATACCTTTTCCCTATAACCCTAGCGCCATCGAACCTTAAGTGTGTAGACCCTACGGGTTCGGGAGACACGTAGACATGACCGAGACACTTCTCCGGCCAATAACCAACAGCGGGATCTGGATACCCATGTTGGCTCCCACGTACTCCACGATGATCTCATCGGATGAACCACGATGTCGGGGATTCAATCAATCCCGTATTCAATTCCCTTTATCTATCGGTATGATACTTGCCCGAGATTCGATCGTCGGTATCCCCATACCTTGTTCAATCTCGTTACCGACAAGTCTCTTTACTCGTTCCGTAATACATCATCCCATGGCTAACTCCTTAGTCACATTGAGCTCATTATGATGATGTCTTACCGAGTGGGCCCAGAGATACCTCTCCGTCACACGGAGTGACAAATCCCAGTCTCGATTCGTGCCAACCCAACAGATACTTTCAGAGATACCCGTAGTGCACCTTTATAGCCACCCAGTTACGTTGTGACGTTTGGCACACCCAAAGCATTCCTACGGTATCCGGGAGTTGCACAATCTCATGGTCTAAGGAAACGATACTTGACATTGAAAAGCTTTAGCAAATGAACTACACGATCTTGTGCTATGCTTGGGATTGGGTCTTGTCCATCACATCATTCTCCTAATGATGTGATCCCGTTATCAACGACATCCAATGTCCATGGCCATGAAACCGTGACCATCTATTGATCAACGAGCTAGTCAACTAGAGGCTCACTAGGGACATGTTGTGGTCTATGTATTCACACATGTATTATGGTTTCCGGTTAACACAATTATAGCATGAACAATAGACAATTATCATGAACAAGGAAATACAATAATAACCATTTTATTATTGCCTCTAGGGCATATTTCCAACAGAGGATAGTTTGGTTGGGTGGTTGTGGAGGAGGAAGAAGAAGGAGGGACACCGGCGGCGTGGAACTCGGCCATGGAGAAGAGGGGCCAAGTCGATCGTGGCGACGGCTCAGCTGGCGGTGCCATGCCAGGTGCGGAAAACCTAGGCGTCTGATACCATGATAATTGAAGAATAATAAGTGTATTGATTAGGGCCTCAAAGGACTGTTTATATAGATTATAAAACTTGGACTCCAAAACTAATAGAGATAGAATTACAACCGAAACCGGCCGGCCATAGTAACCGACCTATACTCTAATATCGCCTTCTGGCTTTTTTTTTTGCAGCAATCGATCCTGCTGCAGATGAAACAGACAGTAGCCGGTGTCACACCCCACTGGCGCTGCCGTCGGGGTGTCACAACATCGCCTTTGCTATGAGTTCGTCGGCGGCGGTGCAGCAGCAGTGTGTCGGTGTTGTAGCCTCACGGTTAGCAACCTCGTCGTTTTGCAGAGGGTGTCCGACGTCGTGTTTGCCTAATCGAACGAATGACTAGACGGTTGATTTATCCTGAAAATCACCCGGCTAATCTGTAACAGCCACCATGTTTTAAATAACGAGTTATGCCATTTAGCAACGGCTTGGTCAGAAGTTATGAGAAGCCGTGGCAGAGCTATTGGCGAGCTATAGCGAAGAGATGCCCCATCTAGTGTTTTTCTTAAATCATGATTTTTTTAAAGAATAGAATACAATTAGGCATTATACATGATATATCATATATACTTGAAATACACACATGTGTGAATATCAAAACCCGAGCGCCAATCAGGTGTCCTAGTTTGGTAACTAATCTTTGCATTACTGTATCATATGTATCAAAAACAAGTCACAAAGAATAAGGCAATGGATGGTTTTGTATAGCGGCTTAACAGACTAGATGACTTTAAACTTAGCTCTATAGTAAAAAATAGTGGGCTATTAACATCATTTTCAATTTAGCTTTAAAAGGGGATACCTTTAGCGGGAGAGCGCTTCAAAGTCTATAGCCGTCTCTTTAAATCTTTGTGTAGAACCAAGTCCTAGTTTCTTTCTCTCTCTCTAACAGAGGTTTCTAGAATAGGCTGTCTTGATTAGTTGTAACTAATAGAAAATTCTAGAGTATATGTGATGCTGCCTAATCTGCGAATCGATGCCGTTGAGAATCCCCCCTCCCCTCGACTTTTCATGGTACAATTACCTCTAATGCAATCTTTCCCAAAAATTGGCGCTTAAGAAAAACTTGGTTCATTTTTCCGAAATAATTTGGTTCATTTGACTAAGTACCATGCATTGTACAATGACCGCAGTTTCTAACGGCATTGCACAAACCCACAAACTTATGACCCGTGACACATGCAGATCTAACCAATCTGAAAAATATATCTATCTGACACTTAAGCTCCACAAATAATAAGGTACCAAGTGCATTAATTTAGGTAGTTTGACCATCACATATACTCTAGAATTTTCTAGTAGTTACAACTAAGCAAGACATCCTACTCTAGAAACCTCGGTTAGGGTATTTCTGACATTGGTGCATCGTAAATCTAAATTAACTAGAATAGGAACAAACACGTATATAGACACCCTATATATAGAATACTTACTTCCTTCGTCTCGGTGCATAAGTCATCGTAGGCTGTGCACCGCGACCAAGATCAAGAGGAAAACGAAAGAAATTAATGTTAATTTGCTAATTAATACCATTGCATGCAATGAATTGACTAATGCATTTCGGGCTAGTTAGTGTCAAGTCATTAAAAACATAAACGTTCCACATCTTTCATTGGTTGATTTCAGAAACGAGATGAAAGTTAATGCATCGCGCCTAAGTGTTTTGGAATTATTTGGTTTTCGTAAGATGACTTATACACCGAGACGGAGGGAGTACGTCCTTTGTACTTCAAACCCTATATGTAATTTGAATTCGATAACATTGCAATTCGAGTTATAAATTATTTATGGATATTGTTCTTAGGTATACTAAAACTGTGACTTAATGCTTGTATCGTCAAAAAATAATGACTTAATATCTGGTGATATAATGAAGGTTTAAATCCATTTTAGTCACTACTTTGAAACAAAACAAAAAACAGTTTTTTTTATGGTGAGAGGGTACATCGGTTCTACTAAGAGAAATATTCAAGAATCAAACAGATAAATATCACTAGTAGAAAACAAGGAAATAGTCCCGGTTTCAGAGGGTCTTTAGTCCCGCTTCTACAATCGAGACAAAACGATCAGGACTAATGCCCGTCTCTTTTAGTCCCGGTTGGCATACGAACCGGAACTTGATGTCTACTACATAACTTGTTCTTGTAGACTCGTGTTGGGCCTCCAAGCGTAGAGTTTTTTAGGACAGTAGCAGTTTTCCCTCAAGTGGATGATCTTAGGTTTATCAATCCATGGGAGGTGTAGGATGAAGATGGTCTCTCTCAAACAACCCTACAATCAAATACAAGAAATCTCTTGTGTCCCCAACACACCCAATACAATGGAAAATTGTATAGGTGCACTAGTTCGGCGAAGAGATGTTGATACAAATGTAATATGGATGGTAGATATAGGTTTTTGTAATCTGAAAATATAAAAACAGCAAGGTAACTAATGATAAAAGTGAGCACAAACGGTATTGCAATGCTTAGAAACAAGGCGTAGGGTTCATACTTTCACTGGTGCAATTTCTCTCAATAGTATTGAGATAGTTGAATCATATGTAAATACCTCACATGCGACAAAGAGTTCACTCCAAAGTCACAAATATCGGTGAACTAACGAAGAAATTATTGTAGGGTACGAAACTACCTCAAAGTTATCTTTTCCAATCAATCTTATGAGCTATCCCTATAAGTGGCATGAACATCCCTAGAGTTCGTACTAAAATAACACCTTAAGACACACATCAACCAAAATCCTAATGCACCTAGATACTCCAATGTCACCATGAGTACCCTTGGGCTTGATTATATGATATGCATCACGCAATTTCATATTCATCAAGATCAATCCAACACAAAGAACTTCAAAGAGTACCCCAAATTTTCTAACAAAGAGTCAAGACGAAAACATGTGCCAACCCCTATGCATAGATTCCCAAGGTCACGGAACCCGCAAGTTGATCACCAAAACATACATCAAGTGGATCAATAGAACATCCCATTTTCACCGTGAATATCCCATCGCAAGACATACATCAGGTGTTCTCAAATCCTTAAAGACTCAATCCGATAAGAAAACTTCAAAGGGAAAACTCAATTCAACACAAGAAGATAGAGAGAGGAAAACTGCATATGATTCGTCTATATCAATAAAGCTCGCGGTACATCAAGATCGTGTCATCTCAATAATAGTAGAGAGAGAGAGAGATCCAACACATAGCTACTGGTACATACCCTCAGCCCCGAGGTTGAACTACTCCATCCTCATCATGGAGACCACCAGGATGATGAAGTTGGCCTCCGGTGATGGTTTCCCCCTCCGCCAGGGTGCTGGAACGGGCTCTCGATTGGTTTTTCATGGCTACAGAGGCTTGCGGCGGCGGAGCTCCCGATCTAGGTTTCTTTCTAGGGGTTTCTTGATTTATAGGAATTTTTGGCGTCGGTATCACGTCAAGGGGGTGCTCGAGGAGTCCACAAGCCACATGGGCGCGACCTAAGGGGGTGGCCGCGCCCAGCAGGCTTGTGGCCTCCTCGTCCACTTCCTAGCCCAACTCTTCACTCCAACATTTTTTATGTTTTCCAAAAATATTCTCCATAAATTTTCGACCCATTCTGAGAAATTTTATTTCTGCACAAAAACAACACCACGGTAGTTCTGCTAAAAACAACGTCAGTTCGGGTTAGTTCTAATAAAATCATACCAAAATCATATAGAATTATTGTAAACATGACATGGACACCTCATAAATTATAGATACGTTGGAGACATATTAGGACTAAAGGAGCTCCACGTGACCACCGTGCGGCGCATGGCAGGAGCACTTTTAGTCCCGGCTGGTAACATCGACCGGGACTAAAAGGCAGCCATGCGTGAGCAGCTGGCAGATGCTGTTTTTTAAAAGGAGGGGTTTAGGGGTTTAGGGGTTTTCATATTGTGTTTCCCCCTTTTATTTTTGTGTTTACCATTTTTATTTTATGCTTTTCATTCAACTCGAGGCTAGCTACTACATATAGCAATGAAAGAACGCCATTACACAACATCGTCATGATCAATATATAGAGAGAAGAAGTGACCTCTCTTTCTCCGTGCTTAGTCGAACAATACAACAAGTTTTCGTAAATCTATTCGACGCTATTACATATAATATATACAATATAACATCTCTTACGATCTTAATATCTAATTGCCAACATCGTATACCATCTCCCGATGGTATTCTCCTTGTTTAGGTATGACATGATTAACAAAGAATCACGCCAATTCCTATTGAATTGCTCGTATGCGATCAGTTGGTAGGAGTCTGCCCCGCTTCTCCCAGATCTAATTTAAAGAAGGGGGTCAATATATGAATGAAACTCAACACAATTGATGGTAATAAAATAAAAATATGAATATTGTTTACGTACTTCAAATTGTTGTGAAGATATGCCCTAGTCCCGCTCAGTGGTCAAGTGGCGAATGAACTCGCAAACGTAGTATGCACATAAATTAGTATCTTGTGCCTGCAACAAGCACTTTATGAGAATAGAGTTCAATAAAAATGATAACCAAGCATGATAATGGTATTGATACTAGAATCAACGAGAGATGCGCGACACTAGAGTAGTACTTACTTTGGGCTGTACAAATTGTAACTCCGGTTTCCATTTGACACCCTTAACCTTTTTGGTGAACTTTTTCCAAACCTTGCCCAACAAACAAAATGATTACGTGATATAAGAAAACGAACGAAAGTTGTCGATATGGTGCGATAATGATTGAACTTACTTCTGAAGCATTTGCCTCATGTTCGTCCACTCCTTAGGGTCTTTACGTCTTGAGTCCAAGACAATTACTTTTCCCTCTTCAAGCCGAATGTCTAGCAGAATAAAGTGGAAACTGTGCACACATAACTCGTTAATTGCACTTAACCTCGAGTAAGCGAAACAGAATATGCACAAGATAGTAACACTCACTTGAAGTTGTAAGGAAATGTTATTTCCTTCCTGGTTTGTTGTCCAAGTAACGCATTTAGCAAGTTTTTCTCTGTCGGCGGGATTTTTTAATGTGTGTTCACTTATGAAATTTGGGTCAATGAACTCAATGTCATAGATTTGTTGTTGTTTGCATTCGAGGATCTTCAATATGCATAATATAGTGTGAGGATAATTAATACATGCAATGAATGAGCTGAGCTAGAGACTTAATCACAGAAAAAATACTTACAGACAATAGGAACTGATGATAGTTTTGTCAAGGGTAGCTTGATTGAAGAACTGAAATATTTCTTCAAATTCAACGAACAACACCTACTCTCCATTGAAGAAGTGCTCATCTTTAATTCCCACAAAGAGATTGTCGGTCCCGTCCTTGCAGGCTTTCAAGTATTAGTCATGCGATTTCCGCATCATCGTTGGTAGACGGTCGAGCTCCTCACGTGTGACGAGAGGCTTCCCGTTGGCATATTTCAAGCTTTGTACTACCTCAGCCGTTTCAAAATGTACCGAGTCAGGTAAGTAATTAGCAACAGTGATAGCAAGACCATCGATCGCTTTCTCTGGATCATTAGCGATATCGGTAACCACCTTGAGCGGAGGGCATGATTGCATTTCTTGTTCGCCGAGCTGGGGTATTGTTTTCCCACTTCATGCGCCACTGCTACCTAAGCTTCCTGACCGCCTTGCCTGATCATGTGTCTTTTCAATACATCGGTCATAGTTTGATGGCGGCGGAGGCAGTGGTGGTCGCATAAGGGCCTCCACAGTTCGCGTCGCTTTCACCGGATCTATTTTCTCCTCTGGAGGCGGACGTTTCGGTGGAAGCTGGCATCTCACTTCTTCAACCATGATATCGTTGGTTTCCTCATCAGTCATCTCGTAGGGTAACTTGGGAGGAACCTTAAGTCTTGGGCCTAATCTGAATCTCCTCTATTTCGTACTGATGCTAGCCGCCGGAGCGGCGGCGGCTCTCTTCCGATGTTGCTGAGGCGACGAAGGAGGCGGAGTTCGATGACTCGCCAGAGACAGCTGAGGCAGAGGAGGATTCTGCTAAGGGCCCTCCTCCGTCGGAGTCTGCTGAGGTGGCGGAGTCAGCTGATGCTCCGGAGATAGCTGACACGCCGGAGACGACTCAGGCAACGGAGACGGCTGCCGCGGCGGAGTCGGCTGACGTAGTGGAGTCGGGTGACGCACCAGAGATGACTCTGGCATCGGAGACAGCTGACACGATGGATTCGGCTGACGCACCGGAGACGGTTGATGCACGAGAGATGATAGCAAAGGCACCAGGGCCTCCTCCGCCCGAGTCTGCTGAGGCGGCGTCCAGTATGGAAGCACGATGTGTTACTTTCTCCATAGACAGGTAATCCTTAAGGCATATCGAAGAAGAAGCTCCCATTCACCTGTAGGGTACTCAAGCTCCAGCCCCTCAAATCCGTCCATTATTTCATCCACCCCGACAACAGCAAAGCCAACTGGAACCGAAGTGCAATGGAAAGTTGCATCAGGTCGAGGAGGTAAGACATAGCCGATCGCCACCTTAAAGGTCAGGTTATGGCATTTTTTCCATTAGCACACAATGTTCCTTATGAGTGATACCATCCACGATAGCAAGGAGCCATGCTTTTAGGATGAACAAGCTCCATGGAAGCCACGCTACTTCTCCGCTGAGATGGTGGGGTAGCATCGTGGGTAGTCTCCAATGAAGGATCTTCGTGTCACTGAGATGGTTGGCCGATAGCTCGCTGGCTCTCAAGTGCCTCTAGTTTCGATAGTATTTCATTCATCTTCTGCATTTCGCTTGCTTCCTCTTTCTTATTTCTCTATCGGCTTTTGTAACCAGTGCTGTCGGGAAACCCAACCTTCCACGGAACGGAGCCTGATGTGCCTCGTGTTTGTCCAGGGTGTTCAGGATTCCCGAGGGCCTTTGACAGCTCGTCCTTCTCTCTGTTGGGAATGAACGTCCCTTCCAGCGCTTCCTTGATTGCTTCCTCAAGCTTTGTGATGGGTGACGGAGTCCTGGTTTAAGGGGTCCTTGGGAGGCCGACCTATTTCTTATGGGCCAGACTACATGGGCCGTTTGCCGAGCATTGGATCAATCGAAGGCCCTGTCTCCAAGAAGGAAGCTTCGGAAGTCGTGGTGTGTCCTCCACTTTTGGAGTAGTGAATAGGCATGCTTATCCCTTCAATGTGTAACCGACCCTGTGTAAACCCTAGGTACCCTCAACATCTATATAAGCTGGAGGGTTATAGGTTGTAGAAAGGGACAACTCATCTAGGGCTTAGCTATTCGATCTCAAGGTAGATTAACTCTATAACCTACATATCATCAATACAATCAAGCAGGACATAGGGTATTACCTTCATAGGAAGGCCCGAACCTGGGTAAACATCATCTCCTGCATCTCCTCTAACCATCGATTCTAGTCTCACAACTCGGGACCCCCTACCCGAGATCCGCCAGTTTTGACACAGACATTGGTGCTTTTATTGAGAGTTCCACTGTGATTACTGAAGGAATCAATGGCTCGCATCGTCATCAGCGAAGAGGTCCGCAACATGGACACCTTTGTCCCCGGACAGATCTTCGCTTTCGGCAGCATTGGGCTGCACGCTGACCCGACCGGCCATGTAGGCCGGGTCGGGAGCTTCGCCCCTGATCAAGAGGTCAGATTCGGGAATCTAGAGTTCTCTGTGGACTCTCGGGGCAATCTTTCGCTAACCGAGCTCGTAGTCTCGCCTGCCACGCCCAAAGACTCCGAGTCGGATCCCTCATTCGGTCATGTCCATGGGATTTACCCCGGTGATGACTTGGCTCTTAGTCCGGATTCGGCCATAGTGCCAAACGGCCGGGCATCTGTTCTTGCCGAACACCCCCCTAGCACGTACACAATGAAGGTCAACTCCGAAAGCTCCCAGCAGGTTGACCAGATCGAGCTCTCGATACTCAACGAGGCCCTAGATCGGATCTCATCGATGAAGATTACCGATGACCCAACCCCGATCCATGCTCAGATCGATCTCAGGGCAGGTCAGGACGAATTTTTTGTCCTACCCACCACCCACTTGATAGCCACAGCCGAAGACTTAACCGACATGCTGGACTATGCCTCCGAGGAGGCAGAATACACGGATGAGGAGGATTGTGCTCCCACCCCCGCTAACATCGGACGATGGGTCGCCACCTCCACATACGTTGTCGACATGGTGGACACTCCAGCTGCTAATCGCGAGAACACACCTAAAAACGATGGCGACAAGTCGGGGGAGGCGTCGTCAAGGCACCGGAAGCCGCATAAACGGTCAAAAGGCAAAAGGGAAGGAAAGCTATCATCGGCACCGGGGCCGGAGATACCCCGGAAGACCTCGATGAGCCCGATGTCCCCGAACACCTGCTATAGGGTCAAGAGAGGCCTGAAGAGCAGCACAACCCCGATGACCTACAATTACCTCCCCCCTGTCGAGGAGGAGGACATCCCGGAAGCCGATGACCTCAACTTCCCTGATAATCCTGAAGATCAGGAACTATTCAGGCAACAGCTTATAGCCACCACCCGCAGCCTGAAAACAAAAGAACGACAGATTAAAAGCCGAACAAGACAACCTTAATGATCGATGGACGAGAGTCCTCGCAGTTGAGGAAGGATACGGTACCGGTCTGTCAGACCAACCTAAGAGCTATTCACGAAGAAGGCTGCTGCCGCAATTCGATGATGAGCTCACTAATACGTCTCCAACGTATCTATAATTTTTGATGATGGCATGCTATTATATTATCTGTTTTGGATGTTTTATATGCATTAATATGTTGTTTTATATTAGTTTTGGGACTAACCTATTAATCTAGAGCCTAGTGCCAGTTTGTGTTTTTTCCTTGTTTTTCAGTTTTACAGATATGGAATATTAAATGGATTCCAAACGGAATAAAACCTCCAGAAGGAATTGTTTTGGAAGGAAACAAATCAATCAAGATTAGAGTGCCCAACAGGGGAGGTGCCAGGGAGCCACAAGCCTGCTAGGCGTGCCCCCCTGGCCGCGCCTCGCAGGCTTGTCGCCTCCTGGCAGGTCTCCTAACCCTAATCTTTGGCCTATAAATACCCAAATATTCCTGCAATATAAAAAAAGAACCACGCAAATACTTTTCCGCCGCCGGAAGCCTCCGTTCCCGAGAGATCCAATCTTGGAGCCTTTTCCGGTAATCTGTCGGAGGGGGTTTCGATCACGGAGGGCATCTACATCACCTCCATTGCCCCTCCGGTGATGCATGAGTAGTCCACCATAGATCTACGGGTCCATAGCTAGTAGCTAGATGGCTTCTTATCTCTCTTTGATCTTCAATACCATGTTGTTCATGATCTTCATGGAGATCTATCCGATGTAATCCTCTTTTGTGGTGTGTTTGTCAATATCCGATGAATTGTGAGTTTTTGTTCAGATTATCCATGAATCTTATTTTAATCTCCTCTCAATTCTTATTTGCATGATTTCATATCCTTGCAAGTGTCTTTGAGTTATTGGTTTGGTTTGCCCAACTAGATTGGTAATTCTTGCAATGGGAGAAGTGCTTGGTTTTGGGTTCAATCTTGCGGTGTCCTCACCTAGTGACATAGTAGGGGTAACAAGATGGGTTTTCATCATATTGCTTGAGTTTATCCCTCTACATCATGTCATCTTTCTTAATGCGTTACTATGTTCTTCATGAACTCAATACTCTAGATGCAGGCAGGAGTCGGTCGATGTGTGGAGTAATAGTAGTAGATGCAGAATCGTTTCGGTCTACTTGACATGGATGTGATGCCTATATGCATGATCATTGCCTTGGATAACTACATGATTATTCGCTTTTCTATCAATTGCTTGACAGTAATTTGTTTACCCACCATGATATTTGCCTTCAAGAGAGAAGCCTCTAGTGAAACCTATGGCCCCCGGGTCTACTTTCCATAATATACCTTTAGATATATAACCAAAAATACTTTGCTGCAACTTATTTAGCTTTTAATTTATATTCTTGTTTACATCTATATCTATTGGATCTAATCCTTGCAAATAATCGTGAAGGGATTGACAACCCCTTTATAGCGTTGGGTGCAAGAGTTTGATTGTTTGTGTAGGTGCAACTATTGGTGACTTGTGTAACGACCCGACCTGTAAGGTCGAATCTTCGGTGTTTCCGTACCATCCCAAGATCATGCTGGTACACACACGGTACATCAATGCATATATCAAAGGGAAATCACACTGCATTATATTAATCGAAATCTCATATCGAGTCCTTTATTACAATAACCATTACAATAAAGTGGTCAAAGGCTAACTCATGAGAATAACTAAGTCTTGTGGAAGCGTCGAAGGTAGATGAGTCCATCTGACTCCAAGGGCATCTCACCGAGCGTAGAGCGTATCCTCACTCCTGGTCGGAAAAGTACTCTGCAACATGATACGTTGCAGCCGTGTAGGTCAGCATATGGAATATGCCAGCAAAGTCACAAAAGAGGGGTGAAAAGATAATCATCTAGTCTACATGCTTATATGGCAGGTGGGGTGGTAAGTTTTTTTGCGTAAAGCCAATTTTTCCTACATCAAGAGAGGGCTAAGCAAAAATATTACTAAGTTGGTTGATTAATGAGATGGTTCCACCAACCAATTCTCATACCCAACTTGTTAATACCCACATCATCATATTACTTGTGTTGAGAATTCCGAATGTTTCGGTTCCTTTGGCTCAAGTCGTCCATGACCGTGGACACGGCTAATCGATTAGGTTTGAGTACTCTGCAGAGCTTTGCACACGTTCCCCACAAGATTTGGTCGCCTCCGTTTGATTTCTCGCACTTCAGGGTGTTTGAGAAACGGATGACCAAAACATGGTCTTCCAAAGGGTTTCCCTGCGACTCTGTCGGTGCCCATCCTTTCCTACCGTTCTTCTACATCTCGTAGCACCGCCTGTCCAGGGTCACCACGATATCCAACCAAGCCAGAGCCCATAATGACTTGTGGCTGTGCAGGTAAGCCTTGGGTCTTGAAGCACCCATCCATCTCTTTGTGCCTGGGTGGATCTTTCCGCGTGAATACTGGCCATCTCCAGCAACACCTAGGCAAATCCACTGGTTTCTCCAGGGTGCCGTTCAACCATCATCCACCCAGAGGTAAGTCGAAAACTCGGAGTTTTGCAGTCTTGATCATTATGTAGGTCTTGAAATTATTAACTCTCTCAACTCTCATGAATCACACAACCAACCCCGTCTACTAATAGCATAGCAAAATTTAAAACAACGTTTCCCGGGGCCAATGTGTCAAGGGTTGAGAGGGGGTTCCTACCACATGATACTACTACAATGTAACCAAGTTTCCAACTAACCTATCTTGCATGCAATTGGGGAAGATGGTAGAACTAATGCATATAAAACATGGGTAAACATGATCAAAGTGACTTGCCTGATTGATGATCTTCGTACGTGAGTGACTCTAAGTAACAAGCTTCGCACTCCGGATAATCTAACGAAGCAAACAAGAGCACTCAATAAGCATACAACAAAATATTGTAACTCACAACCATCAACCATGAACTAGTAACCAATCAAGACAAAACAATGTATAAAAATCACAAGCAAGAAAACGCACAAAGTTTTGTTTTCTAAAAGATGATTGATAAAACACTACTAACATAATGAAACCTATTTGTAATAATAGAACAATAGTTGACAGCAAGAAAACAATAAAATATTTTATTAATAACAGAATTGAATTCATTAAAGTTTGTTGGGAAAAACTTTAGTAAGGTTTTTAAAAGTTTGGTTAAACACTATTAGATGAGGTAGCTATAGTTTTACTAACAAAAGAATGAAACTAAACTTATTATTTATTAACAAAACATTATCTTAACAGAATGGAAATTACTAAAAACTTGTCTTAGAAAACAGAATTAAATTATATAAAACTTTGTTGAAAGAAAACTATTACTAACTAGTTGTTTTAGTTCAAATTAAACCTATTTGAAAATGTGTTGAGATTCCTATGTTAATAAAGAAACAAACTAAGCAAATTTATATTTTTATTAACATAAGTAAAACACCTAAAGTTTAACTAACAGAACCTATTAAACAAATAAAACTAAATCTAATTTAAACCAACTAAAACTAAGTTAATTTAAACTATACTAACTAATAGGCAGAATCTGTTTATAGATAAAACACTAAGAAAAATCATCCTAAAAATTCTGAAACTAAGCATGAAGGTATTCCTAACTAATACCAAACAGTAGCAAAAAGATTCATATCAAAATCTATTTTCAAACTCTAGTTATTCAGATTTGAATGTTTTGAGAAAATTTGATTCAATTCAAATTTTATAGGTCAAATTTGAAATTTAAAAGTACAGGGTGAAACTACATGAAAAATGTGAGCTATTGCAAAAATAATCAACTCAAAACATTAAATAGATTAAAAGTTATAGCTAAAACAATTTCAGAATAGTTTATGTTAACTAAAACAAAACAGGAAAAAAAAATCTACCGGACGGCCAGGGGGTGACGTGGCACGATCCTATTGGCTGGCTAGCGCGTGCGTTGGGTGGTTTCGAGCGGGCGACCGAGCTCTAATGGAAAACGGTTCGGGAAAAAATGGCTTCTAATCTGGGCCGTTGAGGGGGAATCCGACGGATGGGGTGAGCTCGAAGACTTTACCGGAGGGGGAGGAGGAACTCCGGCGATGGTGGCGGCGGCCGGTGGTCGAGGACGTCACCGGAGGGGTATCCGGTGGTCGAGGGAGGCAGCGAAGGGGCTCGGGCGATAGCGGCGGTCCTCCGGCGTCGAACGGAGGCGTCGGGGAGGCGAGGGGAGGTCGGAGTCGACCAGCATGGCGATGGGGAGGTCCGGTGGTGGTGGCAACTCCGGCGAGTAAAATGGCGGCGTTCTGGCGACAGGAGAGGGGGCTCGGGGGGGAATGGAGGCGGGGAGTTGGGGCTCTATTTATAGGTCGGAGAGGGGGCTCGGGAAGGAAGGGAAGAGCGGATCCGGCGAGAGGGGATCGCGGCGGCGGCGGCGCGCGCGGAGGTTGGGGGTGACCGTTGCGGGATCCGCGGCGGACGGGTGGGGCCCAGTGTCAATGAGGGAGGGAGCGTCCGTTGCGCGTCGGTCGACCGGTCGGTAATAAATTCGCGAATAACTGCCCGTGGGCCGGCCCGTTTTATTATAAAACCGTTACCGTTTTCATTTAATGATTTACCAGCGCGTTTGAAAAACATTTAAAGCAATTCAAATCTTTTCAAAATATAGGAGTATTATATATCAAAATTAACAAAATAATAAATGCCATTTATTGAACATTTTTATTCTGTCATTTGAATACTTTGAAAAAAAAATATTTTCAGAAATTGCCTAATTGTTTTTAAATCCTTTTTGCAAATATTTTCAAAACAACCCCTGATTTTTATTGTTCAAATAAATCACCAAATAGTCCCTGGTGTGGAGTGTCATGTTTCTCCCCTCATATTTGAACATTTTACCAAGATTTTCAAATAGGTGAAAGCAACACATTGAAAATAGAAAGGGGTTTGAGAAACTCAGAGAAGGCATTTCAACTAATACATACATGCAAGAAATGATGATGATAGATGCATAGCTATATTTCATAACATTCCAAAATGGAATTTTGGGATGTTACAAACCTACCCACCTTAAGATGAATCTCGCCCTCGAGATTTGGGTTGGCTAGAAAATAGGTGCGGGTGGTCTCTACGAAGATCTTCTTCGCGTTCCCAGGTGGCTTCTTCCTCGGTGTGGTGACTCCACAAAACCTTACAGAACTTGATGATCCTGCTGCGGGTAACTCTGTTGGCAGTCTCGAGGATTCTGACAGGCTTCTCCTCATAGGTCAGATCACTGTCAAGTTGTATGGCCTCTAGGGGCACTGTGTCTCTCAAGGGAATATCAGTCATCTCAGCGTGACATTTCTTCAGTTGGCACACATGGAACACATCATGAACTCCGGATAATCCTTCCGGCAATTCCAGCTTGTATGCAACTTCGGCTCTACGTTCAAGAATTTTGTAGGGGCCTATGAATCTGGGTGCTAACTTTCCTTTAACACCAAACCTCTTGATTCCTCGAAGCGGGGACACACGAAGATATGCCCGGTCTCCCACTTCATACGTTACTTCCTTACGTTTGCTGTCAGCATAACTCTTCTGTCGAGATTGAGCTATCTTGAGTCTGTCGCGAATCAGCTTGACTTTCTCTTCAGAATCTCGGATAAGGTCGGGACCAAAGAGTTGTCGGTCTCCAACACCATCCCACATCAATGGTGTTCTGCACCTCCTTCCGTATAAGGCTTTGAAAGGGGCCATCTTCAGACTGGTCTGATAACTGTTGTTGTACGAGAATTCTGCGTAAGGTAAATTGTCATCCAACTAGATCCATAATCTAGCGCACAAGCTCTCAACATGTCTTCCAAAATCTGGTTGACTCTCTCAGTCTGTCCATCGGTCTGCGGATGAAAAGCTGTACTGAACTCCAGTCTTGTACCCAAAGTTTCATGTAACTGATGCCAAAACTTTGAGGTAAATTGTGTTCCTCTATCTAACACGATACTCCTCGGAACTCCATGCAGACAAACGATCCTGGTCATATATATCTTGTCTAGCTTAGCGCTGGTATAGGTGGTTTTCACTGGAATGAAATGAGCCACCTTGGTCAAGCGATCGACCACTACCCAGATTGAATCATAACCTGAATGGGTCCTGGGTAATCCTATGATGAAGTCCATACCAAGCTTTTCCCATTTCCACTCGGGTATCGGCAAAGGTTGGAGTAACCCTGCTGGTTTCTGATGTTCCGACTTTACTCGCTGACAAACATCACATATTGCAACATGTTCCGCAATATCCTTCTTCATACCTGTCCACCAATAACTTTCTTTCAAATCCAGGTACATCTTGGTGTTGCCTGGGTGTATCGAGTAAGGGGAATCATGGGCTTCTTGAAGTATCAACTTCCTGAGCTCTGGATCATTGGGCACAAAGATGCGGTTCTCAAACCACAGAGTTCCTTGCTCATCCTCACGAAAACCTTTAGCTTTTCCATCGTCCATTCTCTGCTTAATCTCAGCTATCTCCTTGTCCGATTTCTGGGCTTCTCGAATTCTTTCGGTCAAGGTGGACTGAATCTCCAGTGTGGCAACATATCCTCTTGGGACTATCTCTAGCTTGAGCTCTCTGAGATCATCGGCTAACTCTTGGGGTAATCCTCCCGCTGTGAGTGTGTTTACATAAGTTTTCCGACTCAAGGCATCGGCTACAACATTAGCCTTACCTGGATGGTAATGTAATCTCATGTCATAGTCCTTGATTAACTCTAACCATCTCCTCTGTCTGAGGTTCAACTCCTTCTGCGTGAAGATATATTTCAGGCTCTTATGGTCGGTGTATACATCACAACTATTTCCGATAAGAAAATGTCTCCAGGTCTTGAGTGCGTGCACTACGGCTGCTAGTTCCAAATCATGGGTGGCATAATTCAACTCATGAGGTCGTAGTTGTCTGGATGCATAAGCTACAACCTTTCCATCTTGCATGAGTACTCCTCCAAGTCCTTGACGTGAAGCATCACAATAAACCTGGAAGTCCTTCCGAATATTGGGCAAAATCAACACTGGGGCTGTGACCAAACGTTTCTTCAACTCCTGGAAACTGGCTTCACATTCCTCAGTCCAAATATACTTAGACTCTTTCTTCAACAACTCTGTCATAGGCTTGGCTATCTTTGAGAAATTCTCAATAAATCTCCGGTAATATCCGGCTAGTCCGAGAAAACTGCGGATCTCCTTAATTGAGGTGGGTGATTTCCACTCGGTGACGGCTTCAACCTTAGCGGGGTCTATGGCTATTCCTTCTCCGGAAATAACATGTCCAAGGAATCCGACTTCCGTCAGCCAAAATTCACATTTGCTGAACTTGGCATATAACTGATGCTCTCTCAGCTTCTCCAGAACTAAACGCAAATGTTCCTTGTGTTCTTCCTCGTTCTTGGAGAATATCAATATGTCATCGATGAACACCACGACAAACTTGTCCAAATATTCCATAAACACCTTGTTCATCATATTCATGAAGTAGGCAGGAGCATTAGTCAAACCAAAGGACATGACAGTATACTCATACAAGCCATACCTTGTGGTGAAAGCTGTTTTGGGTATATCCTATTCACGAATCTTCAGTTGGTGATACCCTGATCGAAGATCGATCTTGGAGAATACTTTGGCGCCTACTAGTTGATCAAACAAGTCATTAATCATCGGCAGAGGGTACTTGTTCTTGATAGTCACCTCGTTCAAGGCACGATAATCGACTACCATTCTCAAGGTTTTATCCTTCTTCTCCACCAAAAGAACTGGGGCTCCCCAAGGTGAAGAACTTGGGCGAATATATCCCTTGTCCAATAGCTCCTTAATCTGCTTCTTGATTTCCACTAAATCATTTGCGGGCATCCGATAGGGTCTCTTGGAAATTGGGGTTGTCCCTGGTTGTAGCTCTATTAGGAACTCAATCTCCCTATCTGGTGGCATGCCTGGTAATTCTTCCGGGAATACATCCTGAAAGTCTTTTACCACAGGTACTTCCTCCTGAACAACTCCTGTGAGTGAATTTAATCGAGCACTCATCTGGGTGCGTCGGGATACATACTTAATCCTCTTGTTCTCCGGGGTGGTGAGTGAAACAGACTTGCTGGGACAATCAAGATTTCCTTCATACTTGGTCATCCAACCCATGCCTAGGATTACGTCCAATCCCTGGGATTCTATGACGATGAGGTCGGTGGGAAAAACATGGTTTCCTATATTGAGTTTCAGGGCATGGCATCCTATTCCTGCCATCATCATACCTCCTGGGGAACTGACCTTAATGGGCTGTCTAAGGGTTTTGGTGGGCAAACCATATTTATCCACAACTACCCTTGATATGAATGAATGAGTTGCACTGGAATCAAAAAGTACTGTAACTAGACGTGAATGCAATAAAAACTTACCAACCACAGTCTCGGGTTGATCATGGACTTCTTCCACGTTGAGGTGGTTCACCTGGGCACGAGGAAACGGATTTGGCTTGTTGGCTGTGGAGTTGCCGTTTCCATTTCCCTGCTTGCTCTGGGGACACTCAGTAGCATAGTGCCCTGTCTTCTGGCACTTGAAACAGGTGATGTGGCTCAGATCCTTCTGAGTAGGAGCGTGACGGTGCTGGTTGTTGTTCCCATTCCCATTGTCAGTCTTGAAATTGCCATGGTTGGGATGGGCATTCCCATTTCCTCCATGGTTGTGGCCTCCATGGTTGTGCACGGCATGAGTGTGCCTTCCAAACTTACCGGTCCCTGATCTGGTATTCCCTGAGTACGGGGAGTAGCGGGGCTTCTGATGAGCTCCAGAGTTAAACTTCCCCTGAGTGTACTTCCGCTTGCGATTCTCAATTTGCTGCTGTTTACCCTCCAAGATGAGGGCCTTGTCCACCAGCTCTTGGTAGTTCTTGAAAGTAGCCACTACCAGCTGCATGCTCAACTCATCGTTGAGTCCTTCCAGAAACTTCTCTTGCTTGGCCGCATCATCGGCCACGTCTCCTGGTGCATAACGTGCCAATGTGCTGAAGTCATCCACGTACCGGGCCACAGAACGGTTACCCTGTCGCAAGTTGCGAAAATCGCGCTTCTTCAGACTCATAGCTCCAGCTGAAACATGTGCGGTGCGGAAAGCTTGCTGGAACTGCTCCCAAGTTATATCAGCAATAGGATATGTGGTGGTGTAGTTCTCCCACCATGAAGCTGCTGGTCCATCCAGTTGATGTGCGGCAAAGCGCACCTTCTCAGCGTCAGTACATCCAACGGTGACGAGTTCTCTCTCCATCTTACGGAGCCAGTCATCTGCTACAATGGGCTCAGTGCTGCTGGAGAAAGTTGGAGGATTCAACCTCAGAAAACGGGTGAGATTGTCAGCCTGGGGTGGATGGTGGTGGTTGTTGTTCTAGTTGTTGGTTTGATTCTGGATCAATAGCTGCATCAGTGCATTCTGCTGTTGAAGGAGTTGCGTGAGTTCCGGCGGGAAGGTGAAGTCGGACTCACGTCGTGGAGGCATCTTGCTGTTTTCAGAGGGGTGAGAATTAGAATAGAACAAGGGCCTAAAAGGAGAAATTCACTACCCATATGCAATGCAACAAACATATCACACCAAACACTCACTCATTTATTCAATCAATGTCAAACATCGGGAATACAAGTCTCAATCAAACTACACATCGACCTACGCTCTTAACGTTGAAAATAAAAGATACATGGAGGGCATAACTAAAGTTTTCCTCAGAAATACATGGTGACTGAGTCTCCTCCAGTGGTGCTCTCCTCATAGTCATCATCGTCGCTGATGAAAGGATCCAAGTCTCCTTCAGGATGAAGATTTTCACCCATGTCCATCTGTTCCTCCAGAGTGGCGATGCGAGTATTCAGCTTGTCGATCCTCTCTAAGAAATGCTTCACCTCATACTCATGCTCGTACTCGGCTTCCCGTAAGTCAACTTCGAGGTCAATCTCGCGGTTCATCAGATTCTTGATTGTCTTTGTATCAGCACGAACTCGAAGCTCCGGAGTCCTGATGTGCGTCTCCAGGGTCTGGATATATGACATGGTGGAGTCTCCAGTGGGGTTGGTGATGATGTTGCCATGGGCATCTCTGCGGCAAACCATGCTGAGTCCTGGTGAAATGGTTCCACCTCTGTATTCCTCCTGAATACGTCCAAGGGCACGATGAATGGCCATGTCTCTTCCAAGTATCCAGTTGGGTGCCACAAACTTGAAGCCGATGGGTTCCTTCCGATTCCCAAAGGTCTTCCCTGGGATGTGCACCTCGATCCTGTAGCGTCCATCTGTGGAAATGACATGATAGGAGTCCCGGTGATGCTCGGCAAAGCAATCCTCACGTCCTTGACGATCCTCATCATCTCCTTACCAAAAGGCATCGTTGCGTCAGGCTGGCAAAACTCCGTGATCAACACTGGGATGAAGGTGGCCATCTATAAATTTTGAAATAACCGGAGAGAAATCAGAAATGAGTAGATGAGAGTATAAGAATTTTAAAGACAAAGAGATACAATCCTAAGGGTTTCCAATCCTAGAGGTTACGTCCTACGGTCAGCGTGTGCTCTGATACCATTTCTGTAACGACCCGACCTGTAAGGTCGAATCTCCGGTGTTTCCGTACCATCCCAAGATCATGCTGGTACACACACGGTACATCAATGTATATATCAAAGGGAAATCACACTGCATTATATTAATTGAAATCTCATATCGAGTCCTTTATTACAATAACCATTACAATAAAGTGGCCGAAGGCCAACTCATGAGAATAACTAAGTCTTGCGGAAGCGTCGAAGGTAGATGAGTCCATCTGACTCCAAGGGCATCTCACCGAGCGTAGAGCGTATCCTCACTCCTGGTCGGAAAAGTACTTTGCAACATGATACGTTGCAGCCGTGTAGGTCAGCATATGGAATATGCCGGCAAAGTCACAAAAGAGGGGTGAAAAGATAATCATCTAGTCTACATGCTTATATGGCAGGTGGGGTGGTAAGTTTTTTTGCGTAAAGTCAATTTTTCCTACATCAAGAGAGGGCTAAGCAAAAAATATTACTAAGTTGGTTGATTAATGAGATGGTTCCACCAACCAATTCTCATACCCAACTTGTTAATACCCACATCATCATATTACTTGTGTTGAGAATTCCAAATGTTTCAGTTCCTTTGGCTCAAGTCGTCCATGACCGTGGACACGGCTAATCGATTAGGTTTGAGTACTCTGCAGAGCTTTGCACACGTTCCCCACAAGATTTGGTCGCCTCCGTTTGATTTCTCGCACTTCAGGGTGTTTGAGAAACGGATGACCAAAACATGGTCTTCCAAAGGGTTTCCCTGCGACTCTGTCGGTGCCCATCCTTTCCTACCGTTCTTCTACATCTCGTAGCACCGCCTGTCCAGGGTCACCACGATATCCAACCAAGCCAGAGCCCATAATGACTTGTGGCTGTACAGGTAAGCCTTGGGTCTTGAAGCAACCATCCATCTCTTTGTGCCTGGGTGGATCTTTCCGCGTGAATACTGGCCATCTCCAGCAACACCTAGGCAAATCCACTGGTTTCTCCAGGGTGCCGTTCAACCATCATCCACCCAGAGGTAAGTTGAAAACTCGGAGTTTTGTAGTCTTGATCATTATGTAGGTCTTGAAATTATTAACTCTCTCAACTCTCATGAATCACACAACCAACCCCGTCTACTAATAGCATAGCAAAATTTAAAACAACGTTTCCCGGGGCCAATGTGTCAAGGGTTGAGAGGGGGTTCCTACCACATGATACTACTACAATGTAACCAAGTTTCCAACTAACCTATCTTGCATGCAATTGAGGAAGATGGTAGAACTAATGCATATAAAACATGGGTAAACATGATCAAAGTGACTTGCCTGATTGATGATCTTCGTACGTGAGTGACTCTAAGTAACAAGCTTCGCACTCCGGATAATCTAATGAAGCAAACAAGAGCACTCAATAAGCATACAAAAAAATATTGTAACTCACAACCATCAACCATGAACTAGTAACCAATCAAGACAAAACAATGTATAAAAATCACAAGCAAGAAAACACACAAAGTTTTGTTTTCTAAAAGATGATTGATAAAACACTACTAACATAATGAAACCTATTTGTAATAATAGAACAATAGTTGACAGCAAGAAAACAATAAAATATTTTATTAATAACAGAATTGAATTCATTAAAGTTTGTTGGGAAAAACTGTAGTAAAGTTTTTAAAAGTTTGGTTAAACACTATTAGATGAGGTAGCTATAGTTTTACTAACAAAAGAATGAAACTAAACTTATTATTTATTAACAAAACATTATCTTAACAGAATGGAAATTACTAAAAACTTGTCTTAGAAAACAGAATTAAATTATATAAAACTTTTTTGAAAGAAAACTATTACTAACTAGTTGTTTTAGTTCAAATTAAACCTATTTGAAAATGTGTTGAGATTCCTATGTTAATAAAGAAACAAACTAAGCAAATTTATATTTTTATTAACATAAGTAAAACACCTAAAGTTTAACTAACAGAACCTATTAAACAAATAAAACTAAATCTAATTTAAACCAACTAAAACTAAGTTAATTTAAACTATACTAACTAATAGGCAGAATCTGTTTATAGATAAAACACTAAGAAAAATCATCCTAAAAATTCTGAAACTAAGCATGAAGGTAGTCCTAACTAATACCAAACAGTAGCAAAAAGATTCATATGAAAATCTATTTTCAAACTCTAGTTATTCAGATTTGAATGTTTTGAGAAAATTTGATTCAATTCAAATTTTATAGGTCAAATTTGAAATTTAAAAGTACAGGTTGAAACTACATGAAAAATGTGATCTATTGCAAAAATAATCAACTCAAAACATTAAATAGATTAAAAGTTATAGCTAAAACAATTTCAGAATAGTTTCTGTTAACTAAAACAAAACAGGAAAAAAATCTAATGGACGGCCAGGGGGTGACATGGCACGATCCTATTGGCTGGCTAGCGCGTGCATTGGGTGGTTTCGAGCGGGCGACCGAGCTCTAATGGAAAATGGTTCGGGAAAAAATGGCTTCTAATCTGGGCCGTTGAGGGGGAATCCGACGGATGGGGTGAGCTCGAAGACTTTACCGGAGGGGGAGGAGGAACTCCGGCGATGGTGGCGGCGGCCGGTGGTCGAGGACGTCGCCGGAGGGGTATCCGGTGGTCGAGGGAGGCAGCGAAGGGGCTCGGGCGACAGCGACGGTCCTCCGGCGTCGAACGGAGGCGTCGGGAAGGCTAGGGGAGGTCGGAGTCGACCGGCACGGCGATGGGGAGGTCCGGTGGTGGTGGCAACTCCGGTGAGTAAAATGGCGGCGTTCTGGCGACGGGAGAGGGGGCTCGGGGGGGAATGGAGGCGGGGAGTTGGGGCTATATTTATAGGCCGGAGAGGGGGCTCGGGAAGGAAGGGAAGAGCGGATCCGGCGAGAGGGGATCGCGGCGGCGCGCGCGGAGGTTGTGGGTGACCGTTGCGGGATCCGCGGCGGACGGGTGGGGCCCAGTGTCAGTGAGGGAGGGAGCGTCCGTTGCGCGTCGGTCGACCGGTCGGTAATAAATTCGCGAATAACTGCCCGTGGGCCGGCCCGTTTTATTATAAAACCGTTACAGTTTTCATTTAATGATTTACCAGCGCGTTTCAAAAACATTTAAAGCATTCAAATCGTTTCTAAATATAGGAGTATTATATATCAAAATTAACAGAATAATAAATGCCATCTTTTTACCCGTGATGGCAACAATACAATACGTGCCTCGCTACCCCTACTTTGTCACTGGGTGAGGACACTGCAAGATTGAACCCAAAACTAAGCACTTCTCCTATTGCAAGAATTACCAATCTAGTTGGCCAAACCAAACCAATAACTCGAAGAGACTTGCAAAGATATGAAATCATGCATATAAGAATTCAGGAAGACTCAAATAATATTCATGGATAATCTGAACATAAACCCACAATTCATCGGATCTCGACAAACACACCGCAAAAGAGTATTACATCGGATAGATCTCCATGAAGATCATGAAGAACATGGTATTGAGAAGCAAAGAGAGAGAAGAAGCCATCTAGCTACTGTGGACCTGTAGGTCTGTGGTGAACTACTCACGCATCATCAGAGGGGCAATGGAGTTGATGTAGATGCCCTCTGTGATCGAATCCCCCTCTAGCAGATTACTGGAAAAGACTCCAAGATTGGATCTCTCGGGAACAGAGGCTTCTGGCGATGGAAAGTGTTTTCGTGGCTCGTTGTGATAATGATGGAATATTTTGGAATTTATAGGACAAATATTAGGGTTAGGGGAGGTGTCATGGGCCCACAAGCCTGCCCGGCGCAACCTACCCCCTGGCCGCGCCCCTAGGGCTTGTGGCCCCACAGTGGCTCCTTTGCCTTGGTTCTCAAGTCTTGTAGATTCCTTTTGTTCCACAAAAATTCCTTCCGAAGGTTTTATTCCGTTTGGACTCCATTTAATATTCCTTATCTACAAATCTCGAAAACAAGGAAAAAATAGAAACTGGCACTAGGCTCTAGATTAATAGGTTAGTCCCAAAAATAATATAAAATAGCATATTAATGCATATAAAACATCCAAAACAGATAATATAATAGCATGGAACAATAAAAAATTATAGATACGTTCGAGATGTATCAGCATCCCCAAGCTTAATTCCTGCTCGTCCTCGAGTAGGTAAATGATAAAAACAGAATTTTTGATGTGGAATGCTACTTAACATATTTATCCATGTAATATTTGTTATTGCGGCATGAATATTCAGATCTGTTAGATTCAAAACAATAGTCTAATATTGACATAAAAACAGTAATACTTCGAGCACACCAACAAGGTAGTCGTGTCCTTTCGAAATAACATGGCCTTAGAAAGTTATCCCTACAATATCACATGGTCTGGCTATGCTCCATCTTCCCCACACAAAGTATTTATATCATGCACAACCCCGATGACAAGTCAAGAAATTATTTTCACACTTTTATTTTCTCAAACTTTTTCAACTCTCATGCAATACCTGATCGTGAGCCATAGATATAGCACTATAGGTGGAATAGAATATGGTGGAGGTTGTCAAGGAAGGGGAGAAGATAGTCTCACATCAACTAGGCGTATCAATGGGCTATGGAGATGCCCGTTAATAGATATCAATGTGAGTGAGTAGGGATTGCCATGCAACAGATGCACATGAGCTATAAGTGTATGAAAGCTCAAGAGGACACTAAGTGGGTGTGCATACAACTTGCTTGTTCATGATGACCTAACGCAATTTGAGGAAGCCCATCATTGGAATATACAAGCCAAGTTATATAAAGAAAATTCCCACTAGTATTTGAAAGTGACAAAATAGGAGACTCTCTATCATGAAGATCATGGTGCTACTATGAAGCACAAGTGTGGAAAAAGATAGTACCAATGTCCCTTCTCTATTTTCTCTCATTTTTTTGTGGGCATGTAAGGCCTCTTTTTTTTATTTGGGCTTCGCTGGCCTCTTTTATTTTTTTATAAAGTCCAGAATCTCATCCCCACTTGAGAGGGAATCGTAGCTTCCATCATCCCTTCCTCACATGGGACATGCTCTAATAATGATAATCATCACACTTTTATTTACTTACAACTCAAAATAAAATTACAACTTGATACCTATGACAAAATATGACTCTATATGCAATATGGAAGTGATGGTGCAAGTCATAAAAGGAACCGGTGGAAGTTGCACGGCAATATATCTCAGAATGGCTATGGAAATGCCATAATAGGTAGGTATGGTGGCTATTTTGAGTTAAGATATATGGTGGCTGTTTTGAGGAAGGTATATGGTGCCTGTTTTGAGGAAGGTGTTTGTTGTACCGGCAAAATTTGTGCGGTACTGGAGAGGCTAGCAAAGGTGGAAGGGTGAGAGTGTGTATATTCCATGAACTCAACATTAGTCATAAAGAACTCACATACTTATTGAAAAAGTCTATTAGTCATTGAAGAAAAGTATTAAATGCATGCTCCTAGGGGAGAGGTTGGTAGGAGTTAACCATCGCACGCTCCCGACCCTCACACAAAGGTCGACAATCTATAAACAAATCATGCTCCGACTTCCTTACATAACGGTTCACAATACGTGCATGATACGGGAATCACCAAACTTTACACAAGTAATTTTACCAAATAACAATTACTTCCTAACATGAATCTTAACATTACCATCTTTATATCTCAAAACTTTATGAAAGGAATCAAACTTCTCATAGTATTCAATGCACTTAATATGGAAGTTTTTATTATATCCCTCTTGGATGCCTATCATATTAGAACTAAATTCATAACATATACCAATTACCATGCTATTTAGAGACTCTCAAAATAATATAAGTGAGGTATTAGAGTTCAATTATTTCTATAAAATGCAAACACCCCCGTGCTCTACAAAATATAAGTGAAGCACATAGAGCAAAATTGCCTAACTCAAAAGATATAAGTGAAGCACATAGAGTATTCTAACAAATTCACGATTCAGCATGTTTCTCTCAAAATATGAGTTCAGCAAGGATTATTGTGGAAAACTAAGAAGCAAAGACTCATATCATACAAGACGCTCCAAGCAAAACACATATCATGTGGTGAATAAAAATATAGTCTCAAATAAATTTACCGATGGATTGAAGACGAAAGAGGGGATGCCTTCTGGGGCATCCCCAAGCTTAGGCTCTTTGGCATACTTGAATATTACTTGGTGCCTTGGGAATCCCCAATCTTAGGCTCTTGCCACTCCTTATTCCATAGTCCATCAAATCTCTACCTAAAACTTGAAAACTTCACAACACAAAACTTAACAGAAAACTCGTGAGATCAGTTAGTATAAGAAAATAAATCACCACTTTTGGTACTGTTGTGAACTATTCATTATTTATTTATATTGGTGTTATACCTACTGTATTATAATTTTTCCATGGTTCATACCCCATGATACAACCCATAGATTCATCAAAATAGGCAAACAACTCAAAGAAAACAGAATCTGTCAAAAACAGAACAGTCTGTAGAAATCTGAAAACTTCGTATACTTATGTAAATCAAAAAATTCTAAAAAATTAGGTTAACCTGAGAAATTTATATATAAATCTTTTGCAAAAATTTCAGACTCATTTGGCGCTCTGAAATTTTTGAAAATTCCTGGACTGACCGCAAAAGTTTCTCTTTTTCAGCAAGATCAAATCAACAACTACCATAGATCACCCAAAGGTTTTACTTGGCTCAAACACTAATTAAAACACCAAAACACAATTACTACAGAAGTAATAATGTGGGAAACACTCAAAAACAGAAGCAAAAACAGAACACAAAAATAAAATTGGGTTGCCTCCCAACAAGCGCTATTCTTTAACGCCCCTAGCTAGGGAAAACGCAATAGATCTTGGTATTGTCATCTTTGCTTTGCAATCCCAACTTGATCAAACCATCAAAATATTTTCTAACTAGATCTATCCTTTCCTTTATTTCTTTCCTAGTAGATGAAATTAAATCATGAAAAGAGCTTCGGCTAGTAATTTTAACATTCATAAACCCGTAATCTTGATCATCACCATAGATATCATTGTATAAAACATGTATCTTATTTCTAACGGGTTTCTTAGCCATCTTTTCGAGCCAATCATCTTTATACCATATGAAAAATCCCCTTGTAATCCAATCAAATTCCTCATAAGTCTCAACATACAAGTCTTGAGAGACTTCCGCGTGGGGAACTCTCCTCCTAAGATTTTCACTATAAGATTGATAGTCTCTAGCTTCTAGACTACGCAAAGTTTCTTTATCATGGAGAATTTCTTCAATTGGAGGGTGTTCAACATATTTATCATAGAAAGCAAAAATATCCCTATCTTCTTGTATGATGAAATCAAATTCTTGCATAAGGATGATAGTAGCAATCTTCTTAGCCTTGGGATGATTAGTATTGGGAAGTTCATAAAACCCTTTCTACAAACAGGATGAATGTGCACAAATTTTCTCTCCAATTTTTCAATGAGCATGACAATAGCATCCGCATAACTATTTGTGCTAAGAAGAATAGATCTCTTACCCATAGGCATTGCCCCCGTACAATTAAAGAACTCTTGAATAACACTCTTCCCAATAATATTCCCATGTCCTACTTGAAAAGTTTTAGCTTTATAATTAGGAGGAGATTCAGTTTCATGATCTAGAGAGCAAGATTCAAATTTTTCCTCAAGATTAGTACTAGAAATACCCTCTGTTGGCTCGGTGATATAAACCACTGTTTTTGCGATGTCTTGATGGTGTCGATGAAGGTGTTGGATGGCCATCCGACGCGGGGGAGTTTGCTGATGACTGCCCTACCGCGGCCTGCGTGTTCGCCTGCAACACACTTCGACTTGATATTGAATATCTTGAGCCACAATCTGAAGTGTGGCTCTACTCACAAGAAGGCCTCGCAGACGATGATGAAGGCCAATATGTGCATGAAGGAGTTCGGCGAGAGGTCGTGGAAGTCGAGGCCATAGAAGAACATGAGTCCCCTCGCGAAGGGGTGGAGTGGGAAGCTCTGTCTCCGGATGAAGTGAGGATGAAGACCACCCTCTCGCCCGGCTTGGGAGTAAGGATCACCTAGCCCTTCTCCAGCGCGTGGTGGTAGACGTTGGCAGGGAGGTAGCCGGCGTCCTTGAGGTCCCGGAGGTCCCGGTCAGTGACATGGAGGCCTCCCACTTGCCGTTGGTTCCAGAACACGCCATGGTCAAGCTTGGTGGAGGCAGGAGTGGAAAAACTAGATCTGGGCGCTGGAAGCTCAAGAGATCAAGGAAGTAGAGGATGCGGATGGAAGGCGCGGCTGTGCCTTGGTTTTTTCCCCTTCTTATGGGGCGGGTCGCTGGTTAACCTCCCTCTACTGCGTGCATATCGCTTCGCTTCCCAAGATGTGTGTGCCGTTATGTGCGCATGATTAAACATATCCTGTGTGAAATGGAGCACGATCTGTGCATTGATGGATCGTGCTGATGAAAACAGCCTCGAACCACGGTTCGAGTTTTTGCAACTGGTCCAATGGTCATGGTGGGCCGCGACCTTTCATCAGAGAGATTTTCAGGGAATTCCGTTTGCTCCTTGACGCTTGGCCTTCGAAGCTAAGCTATTCATGGTGTTCGGACGATTCACAGATCGGCAAAAACTAAATGCCATCGAAGGCTGAACTAAACCCGGCCGATCACTGATTTAGGAGAAGAACTCGCGTCACAAGCCGAAACTCTGATTATATGAAGCAGCTGCAGCTAAAGACCCTTGGTGTTGGAGGCAAGTTCGGGGGCTACTAAGGGAGTCCTGGTTTAAGGGGTCCTTGGGAGGCCGACCTGTTTCTTATGGGCCGGACTATATGGGTCGTTTGCCGAGCATTGGATCGATCGAAGGCCCTGTCTCCAGAAAGGAAGCTTTGGGAATCATGGCGTGTCCTCCATGTTTGGAGTAATGAATAGGCATGTTTATCCCTTCGACGTGTAACCAACCATGTGTAAACCCTAGGTACCCTCGGCGTCTATATAAGCCAGAGTGTTTTAGGTTGTAGAAAGGGATAACTCATCTAGGGTTTATCTATTCGATCTCAAGGTAGATCAACTATGTAACCTACATACCATCAATACAATCAAGCAGGACCCGAACCTGGGTAAACATTTTCTCCTATGTCTCCTGTTACCAAAGATTCTAGTCTCACAGCTCGGGACCCCCCCACCCGAGATCCGCCGGTTTTGACACCGACAATGGGTATTGAAAGTTGAGATTTCGTCCAGACACACTTCCCTGTTAATGGGTCCAAATCTCCCCCAACCCTGAAGAACCAAGTCCTTATCCGATCTGGCCAGTGCAATGTCACTGGTTGGACATCTTTAGCAAGCAGGTCTTGCTCAACTTTGTCCCACGCAGGCCGGGCTTTGCTATAGCCTGATACGTCTCCAACGTATCTTTAATTGTTGATTGTTCCATGCTATTATATTATCTGTTTTGGATGTTTTATATGCATTAATATGCTATTTTATATTATTTTTGGGACTAACCTATTAATCTAGAGCCTAGTGCCAGTTTCTGTTTTTCCTTGTTTTTGAGTATTGTAGATAAGGAATATTAAACGGAGTCCAAACAGAGTAAAATCTTCAGAATAATTTTTCTTGGACCAGAAGCAACCAAGAAGACTTGGATATGAAGTCGGGAGAGCCGCCGTGTGGCCACAAGCCACAGGGGCATGCCCAGGGGGGTAGGGCGCGCCCCCTGGCTTGTGGGCCCACGACAACTCCCCTAACCCTATTTCTCGGCCTATAAATTCACAAATATTCCATATATACCAGAGGGGCCCACAAAAAGACTGTTAAGCCGCTAGGAGCCTCGGTTCCCATGAGATCCAATCTTGGAGCCTTTTCCGGTAATCTGCCAGAGGGGGATTCAATCACGGAGGGCATCTACATCAACTCCATTGCCCCTCTGATGATGCATGAGTAGTTCACCACAGACCTTCGGGTCCATAGCTAGTAGCTAGATGGCTTCTTCTCTCTCTCTGCTCTTCAATACCATGTTCTTCATGATCTTCATGGAGATCTATCTGATGTGATACTCTTTTGCGGTGTGTTTGTCGAGACCCGTTGAATTGTGGGTTTATGTTTAGATTATCTATGAATATTATTTGAGTCTTTTCTGAATTCTTATATGCATGATTTCAATCTTTCCAAGTCTCTTCGAGTTATTGGTTTGGTTTGGCCAACTAGATTGGTAATTCTTGCAATGGGAGAAGTGCTTAGTTTTGGTTTCAATCTTGCGGTGTCCTCACCCAGTGACATAGCAGGGGTAGCAAGGCATGTATTGTATTGTTGCCATCAAGGATAAAAAGATGGGGTTTTCATCATATTGCTTGAGTTTATCCCTCTACATCATGTCATCTTACCTAATGCGTTACTCTGTTCTTCATGAACTTAATACTCTACATGCAGGCAAGAGTCGGTCGATGTGTGGAGTAATAGTAGTAGATGCAGAATCGTTTCGGTCTACTTGACACGGATGTGATGCCTATATGCATAATTATTGCCTTGGATATCTCCATAATTATTCGCTTTTCTATCAATTGCTCGACAGTAATTTGTTCACCGACCATAATACTTGCCATCATGAGAGAAGCCTCTAGTGAAACCTATGGCCCCCGGGTCTACTTTCCATAATACATTTTCAGAATGATAAACCAAAAATACCAAAAATACTTTGCTACAATGTATTTTCCTTTTACTTTCCATTCTCGTTTACATCTATATCTATCACATATAATCCTTGCAAATAACCGTGAAGGGATTGACAACCCCTTTATAGAGTTGGGTGCAAGAGTTTGATTGTTTGTGTAGGTGCATCCATTGGTAACTTGCTTGTTCCTCCTACTCGATTGATACCTTGGTTCTCAACAAATAAGGGAAATACTTATCTACTTTGTTGCATCACCCTTTCCTCTTCAAAGGAAAACCAACGCAAGCTCAAGAGGTAGCAAGAAGGATTTATGGCGCCGTTGCCGCGGAGGATACACATCAAGCTTACCAAGTACCCATCACAAACTCATCTCTTGCATTTACATTATTTGCCATTTATCTCTCGTTTTCCTCTCCCCCACTTCTTAAACAATTTTCAGGAAATACCAAAAAGATTTGCCTTTTTGTTCACCCTTCTTTCGTTGTCCTTTTCGCTGCTATGTTTGCTTGTGTTGCCATGTACCATGTAGTTGCTTGCATCTTCGCTTGCTAAAAATCTATTGATATGGTTCCTCATCCACTTGCTAATATTTTAAAAAGACCAAATTATGATGAACCAATTGCTAGTTAGTTGAGTGCACTTGATTATCTCTATGAAGTTTTGTTTCAAAATCATGAATCTGGAAATTTTGATGAAGTATTGAAAGAAGAAATTTATAATGAGATTCATGATAGTTCCTTGAATGAAAAGTATGCTTGCCATGTTGTTAGTATGAATTCTCTGAATATCCATGATGCTAATGATATGCAAAACCACAATCTTGGGGATGCTATGCTTGATGAGGATGATATTTTTTGTTCCCCAAGTTTTGGTGATGACACATATGCTCTAATTGATCATGAAAAGAATGCTTTGTGTGATAGTTATATTGTGAGATTCCTTCATGATGGTACTTAAAATTACTATGAGAGAGGAACATATGCTTTTAAATATTGCAATAATATCAAGTTTCCTATCTATGTGTTCAAAGTTTTGAAGTTATGCTTGTTTTGCCTTCCTATGATAGTTGATTTTTGTTCCCATAATTTGTTTACTCGCAAAATCCCTATGCATAGGAAGTGGGTTAGACTTAAATATACTTTCCATGTGATTCATGCTGTTACTATTGTTGCAAATAGGAATTATGTGCCCGTAGATTTCATTGTTCTTGACACAGATGCAATCCTACATGTCCTATTATTCTGTGTAGACCTTTCCTTAGAATGATTAGTGCAATTATTGACATGAAAGAAGGAAACATTAGATTCTAATTTCCATTAAGTAAATGCATGGAACACTTTCCTAGAAATAAAATAAGATTAACTTATGAATCTATTATGAGACCTACGTATGGATTGCATACCAAATATGAAAATACCTAGATCTATTGAGTTTTGCCTAGCTAGGGGCGTTAAACAGTAGCGCTTGTTGGGAGGCGACCCAATTTTATTTGGCTTTCTATTTTTGTTTCTTTTTTGGTGTGTTTAACACATTATTACTTATGTAATAATTGTGTTTTCTTCTTTAAATTATTGTTTGATCCAAGTAATACCTTTGGGATGGTCTACGGTGTTTGCAATTTGATTTTGCTGAAAAACAGAAACTTTTGCTCTCAGTCCAGGAATTTTGTAAATTCATTAAAAAGTGATTTTGATATGAAATGTTTACACAAGATTTATCTACAAATTTCCCCGATTTTCCTATTTTTTCTGATTTTTTAGAGTTTCATAAGTATTCGAAGTCTACAGATTGCTACATACTGTTCTGTTTTTGAAAGATTATGTTTTCTTTGTGTTGTTTGCTTATTTTGATGTATCTATGGGTTGTATCGGGGGGTATGAACCATGAAGAAGTTAGAATACAGTAGGTATTACACAAATATAAATAAATAATGAGTTCACAATAGTACCTAATTGTTTTTTTGTTTTTCTTACACTAACGGGTCTCATGAGTTTTCTGTTGAGTTTTGTGCTGTGAAGTTTTCAAGTTTTGGGTGAAGATTTGATGGACTATGGAATAAAGAGTGGCAAGAGCCTAAGATTGGGGATACCCAAGGCTCCCCAAGTCACATTCAAGGATACCAAAAGGCCTAAGCTTGGGGATTCCCCGGAAGGCATCCCCTCTTTCGTCTTCAATCCATCGGTAAATTTACTTGAGGCTATATTTTAATTCACCACATGATATGTGTTTTGCTTGGAGCGTCTTGTATGATATGAGTCTTTGCTTTTTAGTTGCCCACAATCATCCTTGCTTCACACATCTTTTTGAGAGGTACACACTGAATCGTGAATTTATTAAAATACTCTATGTGCTTCATTTATATCTTTTGAGCTAGGCAATGTTGCTCCAGGTCTTCACTTATATCTTTTTAGAGCATGATGGTGTTATATTTTACAGAAATTGTTGAACTCTCATACCTCACTTATATTATTTTGAGAGTTTATTAAAAACATCATGGTAATTTGTTTAGATTATTATTTAAGTCCTAAGATAATGGTCATCTAAGAGGGATATAATAAAAACTTTCATATTAAGTGCATGGAATACTATGAGAAGTTTGATTCCTTGCATATAGTTTTGAGATAATAGAGATGGTAATATGAGAGTCATGCTAGTGAGTAGTTGTGAATTGTAAGAGATACTTGTGTTGAAGTTTGTGATTCCCGTAGCATGCACGTATGGTGAACCGTTATGTAACAAAGTCGGAGCATGATTTGTTTAATGATTGTCAACCTTTGTGTGAGGGTCGGGAGTGCACTATGGTTAACTCCTACCAACCTATCCCATAGGATCATGCGTCTAATGCTTTGTTTGTTAACTAATAGACTTTTGCAATAAGTATGTGAGTTCTTTATGACTAATGTCGAAGTCCATGGATTATACGCACTCTCACCCTTCCACCTTTGCTAGTCTCTCTAGTACCGCACAACTTTCGTCGGTACATCAAACCTACCTTACTCAAAACAGACACCTTATATTTTCCTAAAAACAGCCACCATACCTACCTATTGTTGCATTTCCATAGCCATTCCGAGATATATTGCCATGCAACTTCCACCGTTCCGTTTTTCATGACATGCACCATCACTTTCATCCTGTATATAGAGTCATATTTTGTTCTAGGTATCGAGTTGTAATTTTATTTTTGAGTTGTAAGTAAATAAAAGTGTGGATTTTAATTATTAGAGCATTGTCCCGTGTGAGAAAAGGATGATGGAAGCGATGACTCCCTCACAAGTTGGGACGAGTATCCGAACTTATCAAAAAAATAAAAGAGGCCAACGAAGCCCAAATAAATAAAAAAGAGGCCAAAGATGCCCACCTAAAAATAAATAAAATAATAATAATAATAATAAAATAAATGAGAGAAAGAGAGAAGGGACAATAGCTACTATCTTTTTCCACACTTGTGCTTCAAAGTAGCACCATGATCTTCATGATAGAGACTCTCCTATTTTTTCACTTTCATATAACTAGTGGAATTTCTTCTTGCACGACCACATAGTTTTCTTTTTGAGCTTTCATACACTTATAGCTCTAAGTGTATTTGTTGCATGGCAATCCCTACTCACTCACATTAATATCTATCAATGGGCATCATAGCCCGTTGATACGCCTAGTTGATGTGAGACTATCTTCTCCCTTTTTTCCTTGCAACCTCCACCGTATTATATTCCACCTATAGTGCTATATCCATGGATCACCCTCATGTATTGCGTGAGAGTTTAAAAGGTTTGAGAACACCAAAAGTGTGAAACAATTGCTTGACTTGCTCATCGGGGTTGTGCATGATTTAGATACTTTGTGTGGGGAAGATGGAGCATAGCCAGACCATATGATTTTGTAGGGATAACTTTCTAATGCCATGTTATTTCAAAAGGACACGATTGCCTTGTTGGTGTGCTCGAAGTATTACTGTTTTTATGTCAATATTAGAATATTGTTTTGAACCTTATGGATCTGAATATTCATGCCACAATAAAGAATATTACATGGATAAATATGTTAGGTAGCATTCCACATCAAAAATTCTGTTTTTATCATTTACCTACTAGAGGACGAGCAGGAATTAAGCTTGGGGATGCTTGATATGTCTCCAACGTATCTATAATTTTTGATTGTTCCATGCTATTATATTATTTGTTTTGGATGTTTTATATGCATTAATATGATATTTTATATTATTTTTGGGACTAACCTATTAATGTAGATCCTAGTGCTAGTTTTTGTTTTTCCTTGTTTTGGAGTATTAAACGGAGTCCACACGGAATAAAATCTTCGGAATAATTTTTCTTGGATTCGAAGCAACCCAGAAGACTTGAAGATGAAGTCGGGAGAGTCGTCGCGCGGCTACAAGCCATTGGGGTGCGCCTAGGGGGATAGGGCACGCCCCTTGGCTTGTGGGCCCACGGCAGCTCCCCTAACCCTATTTCTCGGCCTATAAATTCACAGATATTCCCTATATACCAGAGGGAGCCACGAAAACACTTTTTCGCCACCAGGAGCCTCGGTTCCCGTGAGATCCAATCTTGGAGGCTTTTCCGGTAATCTGCCGGAGGGTGATTCGATCACGGAGGGCATCTACATCAACTCCATTGCCCCTCCAATGATGCATGAGTAGTTCACCATAGACCTTCGGGTCCATAGCTAGTAGCTAGATGGATTCTTCTCTCTCTTTGTTCTTCAATACCATGTTCTTCATGATCTTCATGGAGATCTACCCGATGTAATACTCTTTTGCGGTGTGTTTGTCAAGATCCGATGAATTTTGGGTTTATGTTCATATTATCTATGAATATTATTTGAGTCTTTTCTGAATTCTTATATGCATGATTTCATATCTTTGCAAGTCTCTTCGAGTTATTTGTTTGGTTTGGCCAACTAGATTGTAATTCTTGCAATGGGAGAAGTGCTTAGTTTTGGTTTCAATCTTGCGGTGTCCTCACCCAGTGACATAGTAGGAGTAGTGAGGCACGTATTGTATGTTGGAAATATGCCCTAGAGGCAATAATAAAATGGTTATTATTGTATTTCCTAGTTCATGATAATTGTCTGTTATTCATGCTATAATTGTGTTAACCGGAAACCGTAATACATGTGTGAATACATAGACCACAACGTGTCCCTAGTGAGCCTCTAGTTGGCTAGCTCGTTGATCAATAGATGGTCACGGTTTCATGACCATGGACATTGGATGTCGTTGATAATGGGATCACATCATTAGGAGAATGATGTGATGGACAAGACCCAATCCTAAGCATAGCACAAGATCGTGTAGTTCGTTTGCTAAAGCTTTTCAATGTCAAGGATCGTTTCCTTAGACCATGAGATTGTGTAACTCCCGGATACCGTAGGAATGCTTTGGGTGTGCCAAACGTCACAACGTAACTGGGTGGCTATAAAGGTACGCTACGGGTATCTCCGAAAGTGTCTGTTGGGTTGACACGAATCGAGACTGGGATTTGTCACTCTGTATGACGGAGAGGTATCTCTGGGCCCACTCGGTAAGACATCATCATTATGAGCTCAATGTGACTAAGGAGTTAGTCATGGGATGATGTATTACGGAACGAGTAAAGAGACTTTCCGGTAACGAGATTGAACAAGGTATGGGGATACCGACGATCGAATCTAGGGCAAGTACCATACCGATAGACAAAGGGAATTGTATACGGGATTGATTGAATCCTTGACATCGTGGTTCATCCGATGATATCATCGTGGAGTACATGGGAGACAACATGGGTATCTAGATCCCACTGTTGGTTATTGGCCGGAGAGGTGTCTCGGTCATGTCTACGTGTCTCCCGAACCCGTAGGGTCTACACACTTAAGGTTCGATGACGCTAGGGTTATAGGGAAATAGTGTACGTGGTTACCGAAGGTTGTTCGGAGTCCCGGATGAGATCCTGGACATCACGAGGAGTCCCGGAATGGTCTGGAGACGAAGATTGATATATAGGAAGTGAGGTTTTGGTTACCGAAAATGTTCCGGGTGTCTCCGGTAGTGTACCGGGACCACCGGAAGGGTTCCGGGGGTCCACCAAGTGGGCCCACCTGCCCCGGAAGGTTCCATGGGCCAAGAGTGGGAGGGAGGCAGCCCCTAGGTGGGCTGGTGCGCCTCCCACCCCAGCCCAAGGCGCAGCAAGGGTGGAGGGGGGCAAACCCTAGGCTTAGATGGGCCTTAAGGCCCACCCTAGGGCGCCTCCACCTCTCCTTGCCCTGGCCGCCGGCCAGATGGGTTTCTGGAGGCTGCCGCCACCCCTGGGGTGGAACCCTAGGGCGCAGCACCTCTCCTCCCCTCCTCCTATATATAGTGGAGGTATTTGGGGCTGCACAACACATGAGTTCATCTCCTCCCTGGTGCAGCCCTACTCCTCCCTCTCCTCGTTTCTCCGTAGTGCTTAGCGAAGCTCTATCGGAATACCACGCAGCTCCACCGTCACCACGCCGTCGTGCTTCCGGAGCTCTCCCTCAACCTCTCCTCCCTCCTTGCTGGATCAAGGCGTAGGAGACATCACCGGGCTGCACGTGTGTTGAACGCGGAGGTGTCGTCCGTTCGGCACTTGATCGGATCTACCGCGATCTGAATCGCTGCGAGTACGACTCCATCAACCGCGTTCTAGCAACGCTTCCGCTTAGCGATCTTCAAAGGTATGAAGATCCAATCTCTCCCCGCTCGTTTGCTGGTTTCTCCATAGATAGATCTTGGTGACACGTAGGAAAATTTTGATTTACTACTACGTCTCCCAATAGTGGCATCATGAGCTAGGTCTATGCGTAGAATCTATGCACGAGTAGAACACAAAGCAGTTGTGGGCATCGATTTTGTTAATATGCTTGCCGTTACTAGTCTTATCTTGATTCGACGGTATTGTGGGATGAAGCGGCCCGGACCAACCTTACACGTACGCTTACGTGAGACCGGTTCCACTGCCTGACATGCACTAGTTGCATAAGGTGGCTAGCGGGTGTCTGTCTCTCCCACCTTAGTCGGATTGGATTCGATGAAAAGGGTCCTTATGAAGGGTAAATAGCAATTGGCATATCACGTTGTGGTTTTGGCGTAGGTAAGAAACGTTCTTGCTAGAAACCTATAGCAACCACGTAAAAACTTGCAACTACAAATTAGAGGACGTCTAACTTGTTTTTGCAGCATATGCCTTGTGATGTGATATGGCCAGAAGGATGTGATGTGATGCACTATGATGTATGAGATTGATCATGTTCTTGTAATAGGGTTCACGACTTGCATGTCGATGACTATGACAACCGGCAGGAGCCATAGGAGTTGTCTTATATTATTGTATGACCTGCGTGTCAATCATAAATGCCATGTAATTACTTTACTTTATTGCTAAGCGTTAGCCATAGTAGAAGAAGTAATAGTTGGCGAGACAACTTCATGAAGACACAATGATGGAGATCATGATGATGGAGATCATGGTGTCATGCCGGTGACAATGATGATCATCGTGCCCCGAAGATGGAGATCATAGGAGCAAGATGATATTGGCCATATCATGTCACTATATTGATTGCATGTGATGTTTATCATGTTTACATCTTATTTGCTTAGAACGACGGTAGTAAATAAGATGATCTCTCAATAAAATTTCAAGAGAAGTGTTCACCCTAACTGTGCACCGTTGCTAAGGATCGTTGTTCCGAAGCACCACGTGATGATCGGGTGTGATAGGTTCTAACGTTCGCATACAACGGGTGTAAGCCAGATTTACACACGCGAAACACTTAGGTTGACTTGACGAGCCTAGCATGTACAGACATGGCCTCGGAACACGGAAGACCGAAAGGTCGAACATGAGTCGTATAGAAGATACGATCAACATGGAGATGTTCACCATGGATGACTAGTCCGTCTCACGTGATGATCGGACACGGGCTAGTTGACATGGATCATGTATCACTTAGATGACTAGAGAGATGTCTATCTGAGTGGGAGTTCATTGAATAATTTGATTATGTGAACTCGATTATCATGAACTTAGTCTAAAAATTGCCTTTAATATCTATATTGTAGATCCAATGGCCAACGCAAATGTCAACCTCAATTTCAACGCGTTCCTAGAGAAAACCAAGCTGAAAGATGATGGAAGCAACTATGCGGACTGGGTCCGTGGCTTGAGGATCATCCTCATAGCTTCCAAGAGATTGTATGTCCTTGATGCACCGCTAGGTGACCCACCCATTCTCCCAGCAGACCAAGGCGTTACGAACGCTTGGCAGTCGCGCTGCGATGATTACTCCCTTGTTCAGTGCGGCATGCTTTGCAGTTTAGAATCGGGGCTCCAAAAGCGTTTTGAGCAACACGGAGCATATGAGATGTTCCAAGAGCTGAAACTGGTTTTCCTAGCTCATGCCCGAGTCGAGAGATATCACATCTCTGACAAGTTCTTTAGCTGTAAGATGGAGGAGAACAGTTCTGTCAGTGAGCACATCCTCAAGATGTCTGGGCTTCACAACCGCTTGACTCAGCTGGGAGTTAATCTCCCGGATGACTTAGTCATTGACAGAATCCTCCAGTCGCTTCCACCTAGCTACAAGAGCTTTGTGATGAACTACAACATGCAGGGTATGGAGAAGTCCATTCCCGAGTTGTACTCGATGCTAAAATCAGCGGAGGTCGACATCAAAAAGGAGCATCAAGTGTTGATGGTAAACAAGACCACTAGTTTCAAGAAAGGCAAGGGTAAGAAGAACTTCAAGAAGGACGGCAAAGCTGTTGCCGCGCCCGGTAAGCAAGTTGCCGGGAAGAAGAAGAACAAGAATGGACCCAAGCCTGAGACTGAGTGTTTCTATTGTAAGGGTACCGGTCACTGGAAGCGGAACTGCCACAAGTATTTAGCGGATAAGAAGGACGGCAACATTAAAGGTATATGTGATATACTTGTTATTGATGTGTACTTGACCAGCGCTCGTAGTAGCTCCTGGGTATTTGATACCGGTGCAGTTGCTCACATTTGTAACTCCAAGCAGGAGCTGCGGAATAAGCGGAGGCTGGCCAAGGACGAGGTGACGATGCGCGTCGGGAATGGTTCCAAGGTCGATGTGATCGCCGTCGGCACGCTACCTCTACATCTACCTTCGGGATTAGTTTTAAACCTTAATAATTGTTATTTAGTACCAGCTTTGAGCATGAACATTGTATCTGGATCTCGCTTGATGCGAGATGGCTACTCATTTAAATCCGAGAATAATGGTTGTTCTATTTATATGAGAGAAATGTTTTATGCTCATGCCCCACTGGTCAATGGTTTATTTTTGATGAATCTCGAACGTGATGTTACACATATCCATAGTGTGAGTACCAAAAGTGTAAAGTTGATAACGATAGTCCCACTTACATGTGGCACTGCCGTCTTGGCCATATTGGTGTCAAACGCATGAAGAAGCTCCATGCTGATGGACTTTTGGAGTCACTTGATTTCGAATCATTTGACACATGCGAACCATGCCTCATGGGCAAGATGACCAAGACTCCATTCTCCGGAACAATGGAGCGAGCAACTGACTTGTTGGAGATAATACATACCGATGTATGCGGTCCAATGAGTGTCGAGGCTCGCGGTGGCTACCGTTATGTTCTCACCCTCACTGATGACTTGAGCAGATATGGGTATGTCTACTTAATGAAACACAAGTCTGAAACCTTTGAAAGGTTCAAGGGATTTCAGAGTGAGGTAGAGAATCAACGTGACAGGAAAATAAAATGCCTACGATCTGATCATGCCGGAGAATATTTAAGTCACGAGTTTGGCACACACCTTAGGAAATGTGGAATTGTTTCACAACTCATGCCGCCTAGCACACCTCAGCGAAATGGTGTGTCTGAACGTCGTAATCGCACTCTATTGGATATGGTGCAATCTATGATGTCTCTTACCGACTTACCGCTATCATTTTGGGGATATGCATTAGAGACTGCCGCATTCACTTTAAATAGGGCACCGTCTAAATCCGTTGAGACGACACCGTATGAATTATGGTTTGGAAAGAAACCTAAGCTGTCGTTTCTAAAAGTTTGGGGATGCGATGCTTATGTGAAGAAACTTCAATCTGAGAAGCTCGAACCCAAAGCGGAAAAGTGCGTCTTCATAGGATATCCCAAAGAGACTATTGGGTATACCTTCTACCTATGATCCGAGGGCAAAGTCTTTGTTGCCAAGAATGGATCCTTTCTCGAGAAAGAGTTTCTCTCGAAAGAAGTAAGTGGAAGGAAAATAGAACTTGATGAGGTAATTGTACCTCCACTCGACCCGGAGAGTAGCGCAGCACATGAAGTTGTTTCTGTGGAGCCTACACCGGCTAGAGAGGAAGTTAATGATGATGATCATGAAGCTTTAGATCAAGTTGCTACTCGAAGGTCCACTAGGACACGTTCCGCACCAGAGTGGTACGGCAATCCTGTCCTAGAGATCATGTTGTTGGACAACGGTGAACCTTCGAACTATGAAGAAGCATTGGCGGGCTCGGATTCCAACAAATGGCTTGAGGCCATGAAATCCGAGATAGGATCCATGTATGAGAACAAAGTATGGACTTTGGTGGACTTGCCTGATGATAAGCGAGCCATTGAAAACAAATGGATCTTTAAGAAGAAGACTGACGCAGACGGTAATGTGACCGCCTATAAAGCTCGGCTTGTCGCTAAAGGTTATCGACAAGTTCAAGGAGTTGACTACGACGAGACTTTCTCACCCGTAGCGATGCTAAAGTCAGTTCGAATCATGTTAGCAGTTGCCGCATTTTATGATTATGAGATCTGGCAAATGGACGGCAAAACGGCATTCCTTAATGGCTTCCTCAAGGAAGAACTGTATATGATGCAGCCGGAAGGTTTTGTCGGTCCTAAAGATGCTAACAAGGTATGCAAGCTCCAGCGCTCCATCTATGGGCTGGTGCAAGCATCTCGGAGTTGGAACATTCGCTTTAATGAGGTGATTAAAGCGTTTGGGTTTGTACAGGTTTATGGAGAACCCTGTATTTACAAGAAAGTGAGTGGGAGCTCTATAGCATTTCTTATACTGTATGTGGATGACATGCTGATAATGGGAAATAATATAGAACTCTTGGAAAGTATAAAGGCCTACTTGAATAAGTGTTTTTCAATGAAGGACCTTGGAGAAGCTGCTTACATATTAGGTATTAAGATCTATAGAGATAGATCGAAACACCTCATTGGTCTTTCACAAAGCACATACCTTGAAAAGATATTGAAGAAGTTCAATATGGATCAGTCCAAGAAGGGGTTCTTGCCTGTGTTGCAAGGTGTGAGATTGAGTACGACTCAATGCCCGACCATGGCAAAGGATAGAGAAGAGATGAGTGTCATCCCCTATGCTTCAGCCATAGGCTCTATCATGTATGCCATGCTGTGTACCAGGCCTGATGTGAACCTTGCCATAAGTTTGGTAGGGAGGTACCAAAGTGATCCCGGAGCGGAACACTGGACAGCGGTCAAGAATATCCTGAAGTACCTGAAAAGGACAAAGGACATGTTTCTCGTTTATGGAGGTGCCGAAGAGCTCGTCGTAAAGGGTTACGTCGATGCTACCTTCGACACAGATCCGGCGACTCCAAGTCGCAAACCGGATACGTGTATATTTTGAATGGAGGGGCAGTGAGATGGAGCAGCAGCAAGCAAAGCGTCGTGGCAGCATCTACATGTGAAGCGGAGTACATAGCTGCTTCGGAAGCAACAAAGGAGGGAGTCTGGATGAAGGAGTTCATCACCGACCTAGGAGTGATTCCAAATGCGTCGGGCCTGATGACTCTACTCTGTGACAACACTGGAGCTATTGCCCTTGCGAAGGAGCCCAGGTTTCACAAGAAGACAAGACACATCAAGCGCCATTTCAACTCCATCCGTGATTACATTCAGGAGGGAGACATAGATATTTGTAAAGTGCATACGGATCTGAATGTCGCAGATCCGTTGACTAAACCTCTCTCACGAGCAAAACATGATCAACACCAGAATGCTATGGGTGTTCGATTCATCACAATGTAACTAGATTATTGACTCTAGTGCAAGTGGGAGACTGTTGGAAATATGCCCTAGAGGCAATAATAAAATGGTTATTATTGTATTTCCTAGTTCATGATAATTGTCTGTTATTCATGCTATAATTGTGTTAACCGGAAACCGTAATACATGTGTGAATACATAGACCACAGCGTGTCCCTAGTGAGCCTCTAGTTGGCTAGCTCGTTGATCAATAGATGGTCACGGTTTCATGACCATGGACATTGGATGTCGTTGATAACGGGATCACATCATTAGGAGAATGATGTGATGGACAAGACCCAATCCTAAGCATAGCACAAGATCGTGTAGTTCGTTTGCTAAAGCTTTTCAATGTCAAGTATCGTTTCCTTAGACCAGGAGATTGTGTAACTCCCGGATACCGTAGGAATGCTTTGGGTGTGCCAAACGTCACAACATAACTGGGTGGCTATAAAGGTACGCTATGGGTATCTACGAAAGTGTCTGTTGGGTTGACACGAATCGAGACTGGGATTTGTCACTCTGTATGACGGAGAGGTATCTCTGGGCCCACTCGGTAAGACATCATCATTATGAGCTCAATGTGACTAAGGAGTTAGTCACGGGATGATGTATTACGGAACGAGTTAAGAGACTTGCCGGTAACGAGATTGAACAAGGTATGGGGATACCGACGATCGAATCTAGGGCAAGTACCATACCGATAGACAAAGGGAATTGTATACGGGATTGATTGAATCCTTAACATCATGGTTCATCCGATGATATCATTGTGGAGTACGTGGGAGCCAACATGGGTATCTAGATCCCGCTGTTGGTTATTGGCCGGAGAGGTGTCTCGGTCATGTCTACGTGTCTCCCGAACCCGTAGGGTCTACACACTTAAGGTTCGATGACGCTAGGGTTATAGGGAAATAGTGTACATGGTTACCGAAGGTTGTTCGGAGTCCCGGATGAGATCCCGGACGTCACGAGGAGTCCCGAAATGGTCCAGAGACGAAGATTGATATATAGGAAGTGAGGTTTTGGTTACCGGAAATGTTCCGGGTGTCTCCGGTAGTGTACCGGGACCACCGGAAGGGTTCCGGGGGTCCACCAAGTGGGCCCACCTGCCCCGGAAGGTTCCATGGGCCAAGAGTGGGAGGGAGGCAGCCCCTAGGTGGGCTGGTGCGCCTCCCACCCCAGCCCAAGGCGCAGCAAGGGTGGAGGGGGGCAAACCCTAGGCTTAGATGGGCCTTAAGGCCCACCCTAGGGCGCCTCCACCTCTCCTTGCCGTGGCCGCCGGCCAGATGGGTTTCTGGAGGCTGCCGCCACCCCTTGGGTGGAACCCTAGGGCGCAGCACCTCTCCTCCCCTCCTCCTATATATAGTGGAGGTATTTGGGGCTGCACAACACACGAGTTCATCTCCTCCCTGGTGCAGCCCTACTCCTCCCTCTCCTCGTTTCTCCGTAGTGCTTAGCGAAGCTCTATCGGAATACCACGCAGCTCCATCGTCACCACGCCGTCGTGCTGCCGAAGCTCTCCCTCAACCTCTCCTCCCTCCTTGCTGGATCAAGGCGTAGGAGACGTCACCGGGCTGCACGTGTGTTGAACGCGGAGGTGCCGTCCGTTCGGCACTTGATCGGATCTACCGCGATCTGAATCGCTGCGAGTACGACTCCATCAACCGCGTTCTAGCAACGCTTCCGCTTAGCGATCTTCAAAGGTATGAAGATCCAATCTCTCCCCGCTCGTTTGCTGGTTTCTCCATAGATAGATCTTGGTGACACGTAGGAAAATTTTGATTTACTACTACGTCTCCCAACATTGTATTGTTGCCATCAAGGATAAAAAGAGGGTGTTTTCATCATATTGCTTGAGTTTATCCCTCTAGATCATGTCATCTTACCTAATACGTTACTCTCTTCTTCATGAACTTAATACTCTAGATGCAGGGAGGAGTCAGTCGATGTGTGGAGTAATAGTAGTAGATGCAAAATTGTTTTGATCTACTTGACACGGACGTGATGCTTATATGCATAATCATTGCCTTGGATATCTCCATAATTATTCGCTTTTCTATCAATTGCTCAATAGTAATTTGTTCACCCACCGTAATACTTGTCATCATGAGAGAAGCCTCTAGTGAAACTTATGCCCCCCGGGTCTACTTTCCATAATATATTTTCACATCTATAAACCAAAAATACTTTTCTGCAATTTATTTACCTTTTACTTTCCGTTCTTGTTTACATCTATATCTATCTGATCTAATCCTTGCAAATAACCGTGAAGGGATTGACAACCCCTTTATAACGTTAGGTGCAAGAGTTTGATTGTTTGTGTAGGTGCATCCATTGGTAACTTTCTTGTTCCTCCTACTAGATTGATAACTTGGTTCTCAACAACTAAGGCAAATGCTTATATAATTCGCTGCATCACCCTTTCATCTTCAAGGGAAAACCAACGCAAGCTCAAGAGGTAACATAGCCACCTGACCCCGTAACATGATTATACTCCTTCCTCACGGCATTTTTCTTATGTAAGTGACATGTACTTACCCTTGTCCGATTTCTTGTAGGCCACAAATGCGGGCCAGTGATCTTTCATCTTCGCATATTGACCTTTGAATTCTTGAGTCTTTTCTTTCTCGACAAACTTCCTGTTCAATTGTTTCTTCCAGTCCTTGAATAGTTCCGCCATCTTCTTGAGAGCAAAGGCCTTGACCATTTTCTGTATAATTGTGTTATTCGGATCCTCCTCTAGCGGTAGGCTAAAATTTCTCATCAGATTGGTCCAAAGATCATCTTTCAGTCTGTCGGTGATATAAGGAACTTGAGGGTGCTTCTTCTTATTCCATTCTTGGCAGCTGACCGGGACAATGTCCCCAACAATAACTCCACACTGATGTATAAATTTCTTCTTGGTCCGATCGGGAGCAATCGGTTGGCCTTGTGGAGAGACTTCTTCGATCGTGAAACTTTCTTCCGGGTCCAACCTTTTCATCGGGGCTCGTATCCTTACCTAAGTGGAGCTCGATCCGGATGGCTAATTAAAAGAAGAAAGAAGCATCAATATATGTACATACAAAACAATTAATGCATCTAGTCAGCAGAGGATTAATTAATATATACCTCGCCGGACTTTGAAGCAGTTATGGCTCCCTTCTCCATTCGATCACCAGAGCTGTCATGATCTCCTTCGTCCTCAATTTGATCATTGGAGCCATCATGATCTCCTAACTCCTCACCGGAGCCATCATCCTCTCTTTCCTCACCATCGGTCTCGTTGAGAAATGACAAGCAGTTCATATTGATATCACCGGACTCACGGATTATATCCCCTAACAACGCTTCTTTTTCTATGTCTCTTTCCATAGTTTCTGCAAATATTACAACGTGGCAATATACAACCATGAGAGATGGATTAGTGGAAAACATAGACTTAATCAGAACTAGGAATCATATCCATATGAGAAATGGATTAGTGGGAAACATCATGCAAAGTTCACAAGTTTTATAATAGTTAGTTTCAAACGATCATCGAGAACTCCTCCCCCCTCATGTCTGATCAGTCGTCTTACATTTCGAGAAAGGATACTTTGCGGACTGCCTCCCCCCTAATGTCGAAGTATCAGGGATTCCCGAGAGAGTTAGGGGTGTTCTAACGCGACACTACACGATATAGGTGAAGGGGGATAACATCCGGGAATGTTTTTCCTAAGTGCTACATTTTCGGACAGATGAAACGGAGGGGTATGGTTCCAGGTTCGGTATGCTAGCTTCTTGTGACACACGAACGGAGGACATATGTTGAGCATAGTAGATGATCGCCATTAATCTATAGTTCTAATGGAGACACTTCATATAAGTGTTTTACTCTACACATATAAATTTTTTCTATATACATCAATCCAACCATCTATACATACATATATACATGGACAAAAAATTATATGGACATTTTTTTTCATGCTCTCCCACAACCCCGTTTTCACGGTTTAGGTTGCTCCCATTTCGCTCGCCTATCTTTGCTTCGGAACAAAACCCTGCAATCAAATAGATTGTCCCAAGGGCGCCATATTCTAGGAGCCCAAGTTATGCTATTGAAAATTCGTTCCTCTAGCAGTTCCGGTTTGAGCATTCCGTTCCCTTTTTCAAACTCCACTTCTTTTCATATAGCAATCCCTGATCAAAGAGAGAACAATATCCATTTCAAAACATTTATAACAGATTCCTTAGTTCGGACCGACGAAGTAATGTCACTCGACTATTATCAACCTGACTGCAATCTTTTTCTGTCGATCAACATTTTCTATATATATACATCCATCCGTCCATCGATCTTGAGCAAAAGTTGAGTATATGACACAACATTCCTACAGTTTGCCACAACTTTAACATATAATTAAGGTGAAAAGCTCTAAATTTCACAACTTTGCCACAACAAAAATTTCTTCAATGACTTTAGTTGCATAAGTTTTATTTTTATTGATTATTTTTAGTTGATTCATTTTGCTATTAGAGTTTTATAGAAGCTTTTTAGTTTCTATTAAAGCTTTTAACAAAATATACTTTATGAAAATTTATTTTACCATTAAAGTTTTTAACAAATAAATACTTTGAAATTTTTAGTTAATATTATTTTTATCATTTTTGCTAATGAAGAATATTATATTTAATTCATTCTCTTTAGTTCATTCTTTGTGCTATTATAGTTTAATAAAAGACTTTTTCTGCATTTTTAAAAACGTATTTTAACTCAAGAATTTTTATGCATTCAATATGCATCATTCAAAGCCACATCATCATTTTTCAATCTTTTTTTATTTCATTTGCTATTTTTCATGCATTTCATGATTTGTTTTGAGCAAAGATGACCCTGCAATTTAAAAGCCTTGCAAATGAACTTTGAAATGGTTGAAAATTCGCACGGTATCATAATTTCACCCACATATCATGTGCTAAAAAGTTGTGAGGGTTACGGGAAAAATTAGATGCACTTCGTGTACAAACTGGACAATCTCCTTCGAAGTATGAGGGTTTCGGACAAAAACTCGTCTATTAGAAAGGGATTTAACTTTTTTAAACATATTTTAACTCAAGACTTTTTACGCATTCAATATGCACCATTCAATGCCACATCATTACTTTTCAACCCTTTTCTCACTTCATTTGCTATTTTTTGATGCATTTCATGATTTATTTTGAGCTAAGATGACCCTGCAATTTAAAAGCACTGCAAATGAACTCGGAAATGGTTGAAAATTGCAATGGTATAATAAATTTCACCCACATAGAATGCGCTAAAAAGTTGTGAGGGTTATGGGAAAAACTGGATGCACTTCGTGTACAAACTGGATAATCTCCTTCGAAGTATTAAGGTTTCAGAGAAAACTCGTCTATTACAAAGGGGTTTCATTTTTTAAACATATTTTAACTAAACACTTTTTATGAATTCAATATGCACCATTCAAAGCCATGTCATCACTTTTCAACCCTTTTCTGACTTCATTTGCTATTTCTCATGCATTTCATGATTTATTTTGAGCTAAGATGACCCTGCAATTGAAAAGCCCTGCAAATGAACTCTGAAATGGTTGAAAATTGGCATGATATCATAATTTCACCCACATAGCATGTGCTAAAAAGTTGTACCGGTTACGGTAAAACTGGATGCACTTCGTGTACAAACTGGACAATCTCCTTCGAAGTATCAGGGTGTCGGACGATAACTCGTCTATTACAAAGGGATTAACAAATTTAAAACATATTTCAACTAAAGACTTTTTCCGCATTCAATATGCACCATTCAAAGCCACACCATCACTTTTCAACCCTTTTCTGACTTCATTTGCTATTTTCATGCATTTCATGATTTATTTTGAGCTAAGATGACCCTGCAATTTAAAAGCACTGCAAATGAACTCTGAAATGGTTGAAAATTGGCATGGTATCATAATTTTTACCCATATAGCATGTGCTAAAAGGTTGTGAGGGTTACGGAAAAAATTAGATGCACTTCGTGTACAAACTAGACAATCTCCTTCGAAGTATCACGATTTCGGACGAAAACTCGACTATTACAAAGGGATTTCATTTTTCAACATATTTTAACTCAAGATTTTTTCCGCATTCAATATGCACCATTCAAAGCCACATCATTACTTTTCAACCCTTTTCTGACTTCATTTGCTACTTTTCATGCATTTCATGATTTATTTCGAGCTAAGATGACCCTGTAATTGAAAAACACTGCAAATGAACTCCGAAATTGTTGAAAATTGGCATGGTATCATAATTTTACCTAGATAGCATGTGCTAAAAAGTTGTGAGGGCTATGGGAAAAACCGGATGCACTTCCTGTTTAAACTGGACAATCTCTTTCGAAGTATGAGGGTTTCTGACGAAAACTCGTCTATTACAAAGGGATGTCATTTCTTAAACATATTTTAAGTCAAGACTTTTTATGCATTCAATATGCACCATTCAAAGCCACATCATCACTTTTCAACCATTTTATGACTTTATCATCACATTAAAACCAAAATACATTGATCAAAAGTTATAGAGGAAAATTAAATACATCAAGTACGTACATAGTTCTTATAGAACAACATATAGCTCTCTAGAGCATCTAATTAAAACATAAAGTTCATACATAGTTCTCATAAATACATAAAGTTCATACATAGTTCTCATAAATTGAAACTAACATACAACTATGTAAAACATTTAAATACAACAACAAAAGCGATCATAATCGCAACTAAGGTACCAATTGATCCAACAACATAATGATACCAAGCCTCATTATCAATAGCATATTTTCTTATCTTTCTAATCTTCAAGCGCATTGCATCCATCTTGATCTTGTGGTCATCGACGACATCGGCAACATGCAACTCCAATTTCATCTTCTCCTCCTCAATTCTTTTCAATTTTTCTTTCAAATCCTTGTTTTCTTTTTCAACTAAATTTAACCTCTCGACGGGAGGTTCGGTTGGAATTTCAGGTTCACATACCTCCTAGATAAACCCATCTATGTCACATTGGTCAGCATAATTGTCATAAACACTAAATGAAACAAATAGTTATAAAAGATAATATACCACATACGAATCATAGACCGGACGATGGCCGACGTGGGCGGATACCATAACCATGGACCTATATAATAACAAACGATGATAAAAGTAAAGAATTTATATAATTATCTATGTAAATCATACAAGTAATAACTTTTTTCTTTTCAAAAGAAGATAAGAACAAGAGGCTCACCACAGTGGTGTCAACGACAAGATCGGCGCGGGCGATCGACGACGATGAGGCCCTATAGTCCCTGTTCTTGAGGAAAATGACAGACCGCCAAACCTAGACAAATCTTGAGGAAAATGAAGCTTGGAGGTCGAGCTTGGAGAGGAGAAAGCTTAAGCGTGGATATGGCATTTCATCGAACACCTCGTGTGCATAGGTGGTAAGAGCAGAGCAGCATACACCTTCACACGCCGGCCGACCAAAAATCAAAGGAGTGAGCGGGCAATGGCAGCATATATATAGGCATCTCTTTAGTCCCGGTTCCAGCCACAAACTGGGAATAAATGGGCTGGGCCAGGAGCGAGGCCCTGTAGTCCCTGTTCGTGTGTGGAACCGGGATTAAAGGGGTCATACGAACCGGGACTGGTTCCTGCCGAGGCCCGGCAGGCGCCCTGTCCTCATGAACCGGGACTGATGCACTCATTAGTTCCGGTTCGTAAAAACCGGGACTAATGCAATATTCTGACCCGTTTCAAAGCCCTGTTTTCTACTAGTGTATAGAGGGATCCAATTAAAATTTTGAAGACATATTTGGGATGAGGAGGATGCTCCTCGACATTCTGATGCAAGCAATCGAGAAACCTAGCCCCCGCGTCGCTTCTGGACCTATCTTGGGATGTTGGAGAGGAGGTACTGACATCCATGTCGTGCCGACCTCGAGGTGCCGCCACATCGCTCCAACAATTCCTAAGCTGACTAATGACCCCGCCAACACGGTTTTTCTCTCAATTTTTCTCCCTCCGGCAAGACGAAGTATGCGATGCACATCCATTTGTCTTCATGTTTTTTGTTTGTTATTTCTGTTGACCCGACCGTAGCAATGTGCATTGAGGAAGAGGAGAGGCAAGATATGCTATCCGTAAACTTTCATGACCTAGGATGCACGCATACTGTCGAAAAACGGCACGTGAGGCATATCAGCTATGGAATTCCCCCCATGCCGATGTGATAGTGTTTTGCTTAAATTTATTATCACTAAAGAAATCGATTTCATGCTATTGCAATTCGATTATAGTTACCATGTTTGATTATCGCTTCTTGCCAAGTTGTAATCATCACCACAAAGCCATTCTTGCAACAACGAAACCGGTCATGTGATAGAGTTGCATGGGATAAGAGATAATGAGCAAACAAACAACAAATGAAGATATAACAGAGTACTCATGTGATCATTTCATATTGAATTAGGTATGTGGGAAGATCATTTTTAAAAAGGGGATGCTAGAGAAGGCTCATGTGCCACATATTAATTTATCAGGAAATGAAATCGAATGTTGATTCGATGTACTTGCACATATTTTATCTTTCTGCGTTATAGACATTCATCTGAATTGTCATGAACATGCATGCACTTGTATGATTCGATCACAGCTGTTGACATGAGGATCATGAATATTCTTTAGGACCTGAAGTGAATCACAACAGGAGAAGTCGTAGCAAGCCCCTCTGTAATCCTCTCCCTTAGAAACTCCTTCGTGCTCGTCCTTGGATATTTTGACAAACAATTGTCCATCTTGAGGCTGAATTCTTTAGTGCAAAATTCACACCTTTATGTCATGCAGCGATATATCCTCAATGTTCGCTGCGACTCTGATGACACGATTGCCGTATCTCACGAAACTGTGTGTGGATTGGAAGCCATAGATGGTTAGCCTAGCTAGGTTGTCGTGTTTGAAATCAGCACCGAGAGATGGCTCCCACTTCATGCCCCTTCTCGTAGAGTAAGCATGTGGAGTATCGGCGCGACACCAGTGGTCCCGCACCGGTAGACACATCTCCTCCAGGGATGGCGCGCCTTCAACGAAAAACAATGTCCATGCGATGTCGCACCCTTTGGGAAGAAAATCTAGATTCACGCGCAGCAGCTTACCGAGCATTGGGACCAGCAGTCTCGGGCACTCTAGCCAGAGCCATATCTGGGACAAATTGAACAAAGGGTTGGTGAGTGCAAGATACACTTTTTTTCTTTCTTCGAAAACAAGGGTTACGCCCGGCCTTTACATCACATGATGCACACGTTCATTTTATTAAACAAAGTAGGTACAAGGTATGCAGTTCAAAACAAGATATAATGAGCAGTGCAAAGAGTGCATATTGCTATCAGAGAGGACCTCATATATAACAGTGAGATGATTGGAGATTTGGAGTGAGTTGGACACACGAACCATTTCGCTTTGAAAATCCAGATGCATGTTGCTAATGGAGGTGACATTAACGAGCAACTGGCTTAGCCTGTTTTTATTTTCACCTCTTCTTTAGTACAGCCCCCGGACACAACAACGACTCAGATTAAACAATACCCTTTCATAAAAAAAAGGACAAGATCGTCTTTCCCCCCGGTCTGACGTACGCGCGTCAGCCCCGGGGCGCCAGCGGATGGTCGGGTGACGTACATGTACGGTGGGGGATACGCGTCGTACCCGCGTGAGCCGGCGTGAAGTGTCGGCCCCACGTCAGCCCGCGTCGCTCTGACCGTGGTCAAACCAGGCCCCGTCTCGCCAGTTCCAGATTCACTGCCGGTTCCCGATGCCGCCGCCATTAACCCCACCTACGTCGCCAGTCCGCGTCGCCCGGAGGCCGCGTCGTCCGTTCCCGTCGCATTTAATGCCTGCCTGCCGTCGCCTATTGACCGTCAGCCTGCCATCTCCCGAGGCCCCGAGGCAATCGTCAGTTCCCGTCGCATTAACGCCTGACGCCACTGCCTATTGACCGTCAGCCAGTCGGCTCCCGAGCGACGCGTTTACTCCGAGGGAGTAACGCCACCCAACGGCCCCGTCGCCACCCATCCTCCCGGCAGGCTATATAAAGCCGACGCCCTCCCCCGTCCCGTAGCCCAGAAAACGCGTCGCTCTCCTCTCCAACCCCTGTCGCCTCGCTACTCATCTCGCCTCGTCATCCCGCCTCGCCTTCCCCCTCCGACGATGGCGTCCTACACCGGCGGCGGATACGACCCGCCGAGCATCTGGCCAACGAGCCTTGACGGGCCGGCGATGGAGGAGCTCCACCGCTTTGCGCTGCTTGTACCACCGGGGTGCCGGCTCGCGAAGCCATGGAAAGTCGGCAAGGACGGCTACGCGATGCTCGAAGCTGGCGCGATGGAGGAGGAGCGCCATACCCATCACGGTGGCCGGTGCAACATCCACGACCGGCACGTGTTTCCGGGCAGCAAGTCGTACTTCGACGTGATCAACCAGTGCCGGCGCGCGGTGGCGGCCGCGAGCAACCCCGTCAACTCTGGAGGCAGCCAGCACCGCCCGAGGCGTTGGGCCCTAACCCCCTAGCCCCCGCCGGTGGCCTCGCCGGAGTTTGAACGCCCGCTGGAGCAGGTCGTCCTTCGCGAGAACGCCGACCCCGACAATTGCCTGGGGCTGCTCGTTGCCTTGCCTGCCTCTCAAGCGACAGCGGCGGCTGCGGCGGTGGCGAGGGAGGCTGCGGAGATCGCGGCGGCAATCGAGGCAGCGGAACAGGCGGCGGAGGCAAAGGCGGCAGCGGCACAGGCGGCGAATCCACAACCCGTCATCCAGGAAGACGACGACGACGAGATCGACGTGGACAACATCGGCAACAACTCGGACGATGACGACGACACGGACGGGGTCGGCGCGGTGGAGGAGCCGGACATCGTCAACGTCGACGAGTCCGATTAGATTCGTGACAAATCGCAAAGTTTATTAGAATGTTTAATTAAATTTTGCTTTTAGTTTATTAAAAAAAGTCATGTTATGTTCGAATGTAATATGAATGAACTATGGTTATCTAAATTAAGTGGTGTTATGTTATCCAAATTAAGTGTTGTTAGAAAAGTGATGTTGTTATTATTATTTCTTCGAATTTACCGATAGTAAATTGTTTCAATTTGAACGAAGATTGTCTCAGCCTTTATATTTCTATATAATTTTAAAGACTTTTTGTGACACTTGTTGTAATCATGTTGAGGACAAAATGTGCGTTCAATTGACTTCCCCCCTCCGTCCATATCGACACCGGTGGTTTGCACATGATATACATGCATGTATGCATGACATGTATCCAATTTTTGCCAGCACTTGAGAATGCACATCCAAGTGTGCCACTCAAAATTTGAAAGAAATCGAAAACCAAACGCACGTTGCGTCACGTCCGACATCTGTTTTTGCCTGAAAATTCATAGAAAAGGCACGAACTGTCAGAAAATAAAAAAAATTGACGTGCCTCCTTGTGAAATTCATTAGGAAGCGTGGAAAAAATTTGGGTCCGTTAGATGAAGGGGAGTAGCAAGATCGCATTGTAACATCCCTTCTGTCCAAACCGACACTGATGGTTTGCACATGATGTACATGCATGCATGCATGAAATGTACCCAACTTTTACCAGCACTTGAGAATGCACATCCAAGTGTGCCACGCAAAATTTGAACGAAATCGAATACCAAATGCATGTTGTGTCACATCCGGCATCTGTTTTTGCCTGTTTTTGCTTGGAAATTCACAGAAAAGGCATGGATTGTCAGAAAATAAAAAAATGACATGCCTCCTTGTGAAGTTCATTAGGAAGCATGGAAAAAAAATTGGAACCGTTCGATGAAGGGAATATCAAGATTGCATTGTAACACCCCTTCCGTCCATACCGACACTGCTGGTTTCCACATAATGTGCATGCATGCATGCATGAAATATACTCAACTTTTGCCAGCACTTGATAATGCACATCCAAGTGCGCCACGCAAAATTTGAACGAAATCAAAGATCAAACGTACGTTGCGTCATGTACGACATCTGTTTTTGACTAGAAATTCACACAAAAGGCACGGATTGTTAGAAAATAAAAAAATTGACGTTCCTCCTTGTGAAGTTCATTAGGAAGCGTGGAAAAAATTGGGTCCGTTTAATGAAGACGAGTAGCAAGATCGCATTGTAACACCCTTTCCGTCCATACCGATACCAGTGCTTTGCACATGATGTACATGCATGCATACATGAAATGTATTCAACTTTTGCCAGCACTTGAGAATGCGCATCCAAGTGTGCCATGCAAAATTTGAACAAAATCGAAGACCAAACGCACATTGCATCACGTCCAGCATCTGTTTTTGCCTATTTTTGCCCGAAAATTCACAGAAAAGGCGCGGATTGTCAGAAAATGTAAAAAAATTGACGTGCCTCCTTGTGAAGTTCATTAGGCCGCGTGAAAAAAATTGGGTCCGTTTGATGAAGGGAAGTAGCAAGATCGCATAATAACACCCCTTCCGTCCATACCGACATCGATGGTTTCCACATGATGTACATGCATGCATGCATGAAATGTACCTATCTTTTTCCAGCACTTGAGAATGCACATCCAAGTGTGTCACGCAAAATTTGAACGAATCTAAGACCAAACGCACGTTGCGTCATGTCCGGCATATGTTTTTGCCTGTTTTTGCCTGGAAGTTCAAAGAAAAGGCACGAATTGTCACAAAATAAAATAATTGACGTGCCTCCTTGTGAAGTTCATTAAGAAGCGTGGAAAAAACTAGGTCCATTTGATGAAGGTGGGTAGCAAGATCGCATTGTAACACCCATTCTGTCCATATCGACACCGGTGGTTTTCACATGATGTACATGCATGCTTGCATGAAATGTACCCAATTTTTGCCGGAACTTGATAATGCACATTCAAGTGTGCCACGCAAAATTTGAACGAAATTGAAGACCAAACGCATGTTGCGTCACGTCCTGTATTTGTTTTTGCCTATATTTGCCTGGAAATTCACAGAAAAGGCACGGATTGTCAAAAAAAAATTACGTGCCTCCTTGTGAAGTTCATTAGGAACCGTGAAAAAATTTGGGTCCGTTTGATGAAGGAGAGTAGCAAGATCGCATTGTAACACCTCTTCCATCCATACCAACACCGATGGTTTCCACATGATGTACATGCATGCATGTATGAAATATACCCAACTTTTACCGGCACTTGAGAATGAACATCCAAGTGTGTCACGCAAAATTTTAATGAAATCGAAGACCAAACGCATGTTGCGTCACATCCTGCATTTGTTTTTGCCTGTTTTTGCCTGAAATTTACACAAAAGGCACGTATCGTCAGAAAATAAAAAAATTAACATGCCTCCTTGTGAAGTTCATTAGGAAACGTGGAAAAAATTGGGTCTATTTGATGAAGAGAGTAGCAAGATCATATTGTAACATCCCTTCCGTCCAAACCGACACCGGTGGTTTGCACAAGATGTACATGCATGCATGCATGAAATGTACTCAACTTTTGCCAGCACTTGAGAATGCACATCCATGTGTGCGACGTAAAATATGAACGAAATTGAAGACCAAACGCACGTTGTGTCACGTCCTGCATCTGTTTTTGCCCTGAAATTCACAAAAAAGGTACGCATTGTCAGAAAATAAAAAAATTGACGTGACTCCTTTTGAACTTCATTATGAAGCGTGGATAAAAATTGGGTCCGTTTTATGAAGGGAGTAGCAAGATCGCATTATAACACCCCTTCCGTCCATACCGACACCGGTGGTTTGCACATGATGTACATGCATGCATGCATGAAATGTACCCAACTTTTGCTGGCACTTAAGAATGCACATCCAGGTGTGCCATGCAAAATTTGAACGAAATCGAAGACCAAACCCACTTTGCGTCACGTCCGACATCTGTTTTTGCCTGGAAATTCACAGAAAAAGGCACGGATTGTAAGAAAATAAAAAAAATCACGTGCCTCCTTGTGAAGTTCATTAGGAAGCAGCAAGATCACATTTTAAACCCCTTTTGTCCATACCGACACCGGTGATTTCCACATAATGTACATGCATGCATGCATGAAATGTAACCAACTTTTGCCAGCGCTTGAGAATGCACATCCAAGTGTGCCACGCAAAATTTGAACGAAATCGAAGACCAAACGCACCTTGCGTCACATCCGGCATTTGTTTTTGCCTGTTTTGCTAGGAAATTCACAGAAAAAGCACGAATTGTCAGTAAATAAAAAAATTGACGTGTCTCTTTGTGAAGTTCATTATGAAGCGTGGAAAAAATTGGGTCCATTTGATGAAGGGGAGTAGCAAGATCGCATTGTAACAACCCTTCTGTCCATACTGACACCGGTGATTTCCACATGATGTACATGCATGCATGCATGAATTGTACCCAATTTTTGCGAGGACTTGAGAATGCACCTCAAAGTGTGTCACGCAAAATTTGAACGAAATCAAAGACCAAACGCACGTTGCGTCACGTCTGACATCTGTTTTTCTCGGAAATTTAGAAAAAAAAGGCACGGATTGTCAAAAAATAAAAAAAATGACGTGCCTCCTTGTGAAGTTCATTAGGAAGCATGGAAAAAATTGGATCCATTTGATTAATGTTTTTGTAATAAGTTATAATTTAAAGTAAACTATAAAACATATAAGGCGTCGTCTTAATATTATAAGAGCAGAATAGCTAGACGACTATCGGCGTTGTTAGTGGCCCTGCCATGATCTCAGCTGACGTCGCCATAACAGAATATTCGCGCCCGACGGGATAACCGACGTGCATGCAGTATGTTTTCACACCTAGCCCTACCCCGACGTGATTTCGCCGCCGCGCCGCCGCTCTAAACTTCCCCGTCGCCGCCATCCTCCCCCGTCGCCACCGTCGCCCCGCCAACCCCCTTCCCTTGTTCTAGTCTGCCCCACCGCTGCTGCGTTCTCTCCCCTCTCCCCCGACCGTACGTCCACCCCGTATGCCGTCTCACCTCTACATACGTACGTCGCCATCCGTCGTCCGTAAGTCCGCCGTCCATCGTCCGCCGTAGGACGCCCATTGCCACCCCGCCCGTCGTTGCACCGTCCGTCGTCGGCCTACCGGTTTGGGTAAGTACTTTTACGATGTTTTCATATTAGTATTCACATGTGTAATGAGTTGCATCGTACGTGACAATATTTTTAAATTATGAAGGATGGATATCGATGGAGTGATTCCATGCTCAGTTGAGAAGTGGGTTAGCCTTGTTGACAAACTTTCAGCAAGTCAAATTTACGTTTTATGAAACGGATCTGCAAGGCATGTTACAAATACCATCCGTAAAGATGCGTGAATTTTTACTTCACTTTTTGATCCAAGGCTACAATCGACATAGTAAAAAATTCGTGGTTCAAGAGGCATCTCGGAGTAAAGGCCTTATTTCAGTAGGGCATGATGATGTTTTTTCTATATTTGGTTTGAAAAATCAAGGAGTTGATGTTGTTGGTTTTCTTAGAACGGAAGGGCAAAAAGCTATGAAAAAATACCAATTAATTTTGCGGACACAAAAAAGGGTAAGATCATGATTGATGATCTAATCAATAAGATTGTGAGAAATGAAAAACACAGATGATGACTTTGTCCGGATGACATTTCTAGTTCTATTGGGAACAGTAATCGCACCAGTCTCTTCTGAATATATTCCGAAGGAGTATTATGCCTTAGTTAAGGATAAAAAGATGATAAGTAAGTTCAACTGGAATGAGTTCACTTTGAAGTTCTTCTTGTCGGAGGTTGGAAAGGTTCTAGAGGATGGCCGTGTTAGGGAATGGCCACATGGGAACCTTGCCCTTTTGCAAGTATATTTTATTCATTGTTTTCAAATTATTACTTATGCAATGTTAGTCAAATACGTATTATTCAAACATATTTGGTGTATTGCAGTATGCTTATTGGGAGAAGGTACAGCCAGTAATAGGTCCAAAATATGATCCGTTGTCACTTCTGAGCCCCTTGATGAGGAACTGGACGGAAGCTATAGCAGAGAGAAGGGACAAATACGACTATGATTATGGTCACGGTGTTGGGATGGTAATGCATATTATATTCTTTGAATGTTACATTTCCATGGTTCAATTAATTGTGTAAACTTTGATGTATAATTATCGCTCTCTAATTATCGTTCTTGTAGATTGATGACAATATTGCAGAGGAGTATAGGGTGAAAAAAATTGCTCAAGAACAAGCTGAAAAAATTTAAAAAACAAGTACAAAAGAGTCTACTATTAGTGGAAGGAACAAAGAGGGCAGCACATCAAAGGCTTCCGCGAGCCAGAAGCCTGTTATGGACCGCATTTTGAATTAGCTGAAAGAGATACGCAAGGACATGCTTCATTTACCAGAGTTATGCGCACGGGTAACAATACAACATATTTTTTTACTATCGTGCTTAATGTATTTCATTGACTTACATAACTAAGATGAATAAATGTTTTCCCAGAGGATGATTGAGAAAATGAACAAAACCGGTGTGTTTTACAGAACCGGTAACATGGAAGAAGAACAAGAGAATCTATCCGATGACATTAATGAATCTACAAATGATAGTGCATTTCATGAGAAGGAGTTTGTTTATCATGATGATATGGATGACTATCACACACCTTCTCATGGTAAAATGAATAAGCAAAAGGACGATGATGGTGGTGATGTGAATTCTCATTGTAAGGTACCTTATTATTGCACTCCTGAGTATGCGGGTAGTTTCATGGGTGATAGGAGTGATCCTATCAAAGCACCTGACGTATCAGATGAGAAGGCGAACACGTCTTTAGAGACAAATGAAATATCATCACACGAATCGGGTCCTAACGGAGTAGATGAGCAAGTGGAAGAGGTGCTTGGGAAACGTAAACACACTGCATCAAAAGCCACAAAGTCTTCTTTTGTTGTTCTTAAACCCATGAAGCGTGCAAAATGTTCTGCCAAAGCAAGTAAGATTGTTATGAATCAATATTTTTCCGTGACACAATGATTATTGTATAATTATGTTTATTAATGTTTTATTTGTGATTTGTAGAACTTTTTAGTAAAGAAGATGTTAATAAATCTAGTGATGACGTTGATGTGATCAACGCGAGTGTTCAGTTCGTACGCGCATGTGAGCGCTCAAAGAAACATAGCGCTACACAAATTTTCAATGATTGTTCGGCCGACGTTTTGACTACAGAAAAAGCTTGTCAGATTCTTAACCACAGATGGCTAAGCGGCGATGTAAGTTATTTTCACTTTTAACATTATTTCACAACAAAGTACAATCATTACATTTGTTATATCATATTCAGGTTATCAATGCGTGCTCATCTTTTTTGCTTGGGAAAGCTAAAGACGAACGTTACATATTGCCGACTTGGAAGGTGAAGTGGCTGCTTGATTGTATAACTGATAAGCAGGGCGACGGTAACGACTATCAAATAGTGTTAAATAAAAATGAACCCGTGAATAGATGTCTCAACGAGTATTTCAAAACACCTAAGGTATGTTCGAGTGGTTGTAAGGTATAAAAATAATGCAATAGTATAACTATAACAGCCCAAGTGCACCTCTTGCCATTTATGGTCATGTAACTATTATGAACCTCTATGTTTGTCATGTGTTTGAATGAATTACCAATTGCCTCATTGCCATTTCCATCTCATGCATCATGCATCATGCCATCATGCTCATCATATCATTTGCATATCTCTTATTTCTTTGATTGATTGTGAAGTGTTGTGATGTGGGTGATGGATGTGTGCCTTGTTGGAGTGCTACTCTAATTTCTCCCATTCCAAAGTCTATTCCATCTCTCTCTTTATTCAAATGTGTCCCTTGTTAAATATTTTCTTGTTGCTTTTCCTTGTTTTAAATGTTGGTCATATTCTAAATATTCTTCTAAGAATTCTAAAGTAGTCCTATGCCATGGTTGGGGTTGATTTCCTTTCTAATAATTTTTGACACCATGCATAGTTAATCACTAGGTTAAATATTTGATTGGTCTAAAAAATGTCCTAACCATTTTATTTAAATAAATTGTATTTTTGTGAGCTCAAAAGTATTTTTGTTCTGGGTAAAGACCCCTTCCTTTTCTATGTGGTTTTATTTTTCTGTGGGCTTTATTTTAAAAAGAAAAACACTTTCCTTTATTTTTCATGTGCAAGAGAGAGTTATCTAGGCCTCTCCTCCTCCCACGGCCCAGTAAGAGCGCCCGCAGCCCAGCCGGCCTCCCGCAACGATAGTCATCGTCTTCCCTGTACGGCAGGGCATCCAGACATGCCACGTACCTGACCCCCCTTGATTTGACTGCTGTCCGGCGCCCACAGCCGCTTTATAAGATGTCGTCGGTGCCCTAGGATCTCCCCTCGTCCCATTCCCTCCTTCTCTTCCCTCGCTGCCGCCGCAGGTAAGTCTCCAAGCGCCATGTCGTCGCCGCGCCCGTCGTGCTCTGGCCAAGCTTCTACTTATGCCCGGAGATAGCCTCCTCGCCGCTCTCCGCCGTGCTGGTGATTCAGTAAGTACGCCCTGATTCGGCCTCCTCTTCCTCGTAGACCGAGGGAGCGCCAGGACCTCTGGATCGGCGCGTCCCCGAGCCTCCTCTTCCTCTGCTTTGCGTCCAGGAGCATCACCGCGCTCCGTCGTCATTCGTGTCGTCTCCATCGTGCGCTAGGCCACACTGTCATGTCCAGTGGACACTAGGTGAGCCTCCCCTGCCCTCTGCCCTTTCTTGCGGCCGTTCACTTCGCGTAGTCGTCGCCGCGTCCATGCCATCGCCGTGTTCCCGCAGCTCCGGTCAAAGGCATGGTCTTTGTGGGTGTGTGTGCTGTTGTGCTCGAGTCATGCCCAGCCTTCGCTCCATCGTGCATGCGCCCATGCACACTAGTCCCTTGAGATCCCGCAACCTTGCTGTTGGCCTCCCTCGCCAGAGACCACCCTTGTGCTCGTCTCTGTCCTCTATCGCTAGCCGCCGCCTCGTAGTGTTCAGTTTCAGTTTCGTCAGTTAAGTCTCAGGTTAGTACTAGTTTGATGCATCCCCTTCTCTGTCAGTACCTGCTCGCTAGCCCGACTGGTCATCGCCCCTGCTCCCAAGAGGGAGGTCGTGGGTTCGAAATCCCGTGTGGCCACATAGGATCTGGTGTGGCCATGTGCAGTTGTGTGTGTGTGCCACATAGGATCTGGTGTGCCCATGTGCAGTTGTGTGTGTGTGCCTGCGTGTGTGTAGGTGTGGGTAGGATTCCCTGTGGCAGGGAGATCCAGTGTGTTTGTGTGTCCTGGTGTGTGTGTGTGTTAGAGGGGCCCCGATGTCTATGCGAGGTGGGCCCCTCCTATGTGTTGTTTTTTATTTTATTTTAGTGTTTTATTGTGTTAATTTAGGATATTTCATGGTCTGGTAAATTAATAAATCTGGACATGTGCATTTTGGCTATGAGCATTTTTTAGTAAGTTTTAACTTATGGGAATGTCATGTTGTTTTTCGAGCATGTTTTTGTGAGTTTTACAAAAGCTTACATATGGGTATGATATATGAAATTGGGGTAGAATTTATCAATGAATCCATTGGTGCAATTGGTTTGGCCATTTGAGCAAGTTTGACAAAATGTCATTTTGCCTCAATATGCCATTTTGACATTTTAGTTAGAATTAATCCATGCATGCTTTGGTAAATGTGTCAACATGGAAGTGGTAGTATTTCATGAGTAGAATGCCATGTTTTTTTACTTTTGACATGATAGTCTTGCATATGAGTGGGAACCATGCTCCAAAGTGGCTTTTTAAAATGTTGCTGTTTTCAACATGCCAAGTATTTCCAAGTCTGAGAATCTGTTAATATTTTTATGCCATGTTAAGTGGGTGCTACCAAGTGTTGTGTTGTGTTTTAGCTCAAGCTCAGTGCTAGTGTTTTGCAGTAGATGTTGCCCTCTACCATCCTATTAATTTTCATGCCATGTGGTGGTCTCTAGCACCATTATTTATTGTTGTCAACTTGCTACCAGCTTAACTCAGATTCCAGAAAACGGTGATTTTTACTAAGTCCCTAGAATCTGTTTCATCATGTCATCTTGTGAGCTTCATGCTTATTGATATGTGCTTCCTTTCCTGTTTGTGTAGTTGGAGGATTTGATAAGCATGTTATGTAGTTTCTATACATGTTTTGTTTGAGGTTGGAAACTTCCTGTAGCTCTAGATATTTGCTGTGAAAGTTGCTATGTTGCTGTTTTGGGGCAGATTGTGTGTTTTAGTGTTTTGTGACTTGTGGGTGCTATGCTCCATGGTTTTGCTTGATCTTTGGCTCTATTGTGGTTGGTTTTTCATTTCCTAACCAGTGGCTACCTTGGAATACCAAGGAATAGCCCATGGACTTCATTGTCTTGTATTTTTCTTCGTACCTTGCCATGAACATAGCATGAGATCCGTTACTCCGTTTCCTACGTTCTACTTATGCATTTGCATAATTTTTGCGTGAAGCATCCATATTTGCCATGATCATGCATGTTCAAACAACTTAACATGAGGTTCTGTCCAGAATTGTAAATAACTTAACTATTGCATGAGAAACATGACTAGCTTAGGATTACCATGCTAAATACTTCAAATGAATCATGCATCATCTTATTTGTGCATTGCACCTTGGTTGGTTGTTTATTGTTGTTGTTTCTCTTGGGTAGACGTGAGTGTTGAACCTGAGTATGAGGATCCAGGAGAGTACCACTACGAGGACCCCGCTCTTTGTCCCTCTGAAGAACCAACATGCAAGATGATCGTACCCGGATCCCGGCACTATTTTTGCTTTGCTAGATGTCTCGCTCTTATCATTACATATGTGTTACCTACCACTTGAATGTCAAGCCTCCTACATTGCCATGACAGCCTCTAACCCCTCCACATCCTAGCAAACCTTGTTTGGCTAAGTTACCGCTGGTCAGTCCCTCTTATAGTGTTCTTAGTTGCACGTGCAGGTTGTTTCCATGTGATAACATGGATATCTGGAGATATCACAATATCCACTGCTATTTAATTTAATGCACATATATATTGGTATGGTGGAAGGCTTGGCCTTTTGCTCGGTGTTTTGTTCCACTTTTACCGCCATAATTACTTATTACCAGTGTTATGTTTCCATATTTTGCGCTCCTAAAATGCTCGGGGTTGTTATGGGGACCCCCTTGATTATTCGGTTGAGATTAAAGCTTGTCTGACAAGACCCAACATTGGTACTATTTACTTAAACAACCTAATAAAATTGCATAGGGCTTTGCAACCCCGTGGATAATTAATCAACAACCCGGGCCAGTGCTCCTCATGAGTGTTGGTCCAAACTAGAGCATTGTGCGGGGCCAACCCGGGGCAACTCGAGAGATTTCTATCAGGCCTCCGTACGCGTCGCTTATCCGTTGTGTCCTGAGAACGAGATACGCGGCTCTTATCGGGTTCGTCGACACGTCGGGTGGTCTTGCTGGATTTGTTTTACCTTTCTCGAATGTCCCATGTGAGGAACTCTGATCTTATTTGGGCTATCTCGAGGTGTCGGTTTTCCTTTGGGATTGCCTAGGATGATCACAAGATCCGTGGTTGAGGTTATTCCCGCGGAGTGTGGTTAATTTATGATGGGCTAGTTGGAGCACCCCTACAGGGTCAAATCTTTCGGAAAGCCATGCCCGTGGTTATGTGGCAACTTGGATATTTGTCTACCACCCGGTTATACTTAACATGAAGTAAACTCCAATAAAATAAACCAACTGTGTGAGTAACCGTGATCGTCTCTGCTTGTGAACATGAACCGAGAGAGAACATGGTGAGGTTATGTTTGACGTAAGTAGGTGTTCAGGATCTTTTAGAGATCATGCTAGTTCTCGATCGCCTATCGTAGTCCAGATATTTACATCCATGTTCTCGTAAGTTAGCCAACATACAATGCTTAGTGCTGCTGCAAACTCAACACTTACCCCCCATCCAACCTAATAAGTTTGAATAGTCTCGGTACCCGTCGCGAGATTGCTGAGTTCCCGTGGCTCATAGATTACTACCACAAATACAGGTGCAGGTGCAGATGAGACCGTGCCAGATGATGTGACACAGCTCCAGTGGGAGTATGACGAGGAACGTGGCAGGATGTACGTCACATATCCAGACGAGTATAGAGGCCTTGGTCGTGATCTTCGGTGCTAGCAAGACAGTTTCATTGCATCTTTTCTCATTTGTTTTCATTTGTAGTCAGACCCTGTCTTTTGAATGATGTTTGAATAAACTGTGTGGAATTGTAATTTAGCATGTGGCGAGTGTAAGCCAACTCATATACTCCTATCTTCATGAATGTATGTGATGATACTAAACTTGTGAAACGACTAGATGGGCCTCTATCCCTGTCGAGGCCCCAATGCCCAAATATGGCTAGGCGCGCATCTTGGGCGTTACAAGTTGGTATTCAGAGCCATACGACCATAGGAGCCCTTTGCTTGATCGAATTTGGCCGAGTCGAGTCTAGTAAAAACTATTTTGAGTCTAGTTATATCGGAGAGTTGGTTTATTTTTAATCCTCTATACTCTGGTGAGGTATTCGACTTAGGAATTTTGATTCTACTCCTCTTCTCTCTCAAAAAAATTAGGATCACGCAGGTATTTTGGAAACTATATGATACCGACATGACGGAGTTCTGTCTTGGTGCCTCCTGTCTGACTTGATTTCTTCCGGGGAATTGAGCTCCAGGGAATACTTGGCACATCATTATCATTCTGCTTCCTTAGTATTTTAGGACGGAGGGTGTTCGGAATTGCTTCAATACTTGTCGTGGTGAGATAAGGTCGGAGTCACCCAGTACTGGGGAGGCGCCCAGGGTACCACCATGGTTAGTATCGTTGTGCTTTCGATGATCCGAGTTAGATGGATTTCCAGAAGCCTATGTTTATGTGTTGAAGGATGGATATAGTTGGGGTGTAGGTTTGTTAGTTGTGTGAGATATTTCCTCCTTGTATCCCCAACACCGGATTGCATAACCAGAAAGTTTTCGGAAGTTCTTAGGTGGGAACTCATGTAGATATCTAGGATCATATTCTTCAGATGTATGAGGGCATATACATTTGTTCCGAGCAACATTAGCTCAATACTTTTGTGTTATTGCAAGTGGCTTCTAATATCGACGATGTTATCGCAAACCCGAAGAAGGCATTCTTACTAATTTTTCAGTAGGAAGGTTGTTTATATTCTCCGTTCAATTTCTTTCAAAGCATTTGATTTAGCTTTTGAATTCATCCTGTCAATGTTGTGCTTATGTTCTTGTCCATCTCTAGGATGGCTCCAACAACTCGCGGGAGTCCGGGTCGTGATGGGGAGCAGTTTGATCCTCCACCACCCCCACCACCGCCTCCTCCTCCAGAAGCTTGGCAAGCTATGATGGCCACAACCAATGCGAATACTCAGATGTTGCTCAGGCTGTTGCAAGATAGAGATCAGGGTCAGCAAGCCTTTCAAGGGAATTTTCAAAATCAGCCTCAGTTCGCGATGCTCAACCAGTTCCTTGCCAACCAGCCCAAGTCTTTCACCTGTTGTGAGCAGCCTTTTGATGTTGATGATTGGCTCCGTGACATGAGTAAGCATTTTGAGTGCAGCAATGTCAGACCAGAGGACTTTGTCAGATTCGCGTCGTTCTAGCTCAAGGGTCAGGTAGAAGATTGGTGGCAGTAATACAAGAACTCCAAGGGCGATCGTGTTGTCACTTGGAATGATTTCTGTCGTGACTTGAAAGCCCATTACATTCCGAGAAGCTTTGTCGAGGAGATGCGTGAGAAGTTCAGGCACCTGAAGCAGGGAAGCAAGTCTGTCTACCAGTACAACATCGAGTTCCAGAATCTAGCTCGCTATGCTAAGCAAGATGTTCTAGATGAAAAGTCCATGATTTATCAGTTCAGAGGTGGTCTCAAGGATGAGCTTCTGCCGGGTCTAGTCCTCCAAGAGCCTCGTGAGTTTGATCAGTACTACAACATGGCTTTGAAGGTCGAGGCAACTCAGCTCAAGTTAGAGAACTCAAGGAAGCATTCCAGGGATTCCTATTCTTCTTCTTCCAGCTCTCAGATGGTCCCTAAGCAGGAGAAATATTGGGTTCCCCCTCCTCCTCCGTTTCGTCCTCCTCAGCTGCAGAGACAGTTTGGTGGTCGTGGTTCTTCCCACCCACTCAACCCAGGATATCAGCAGAGGCCCCAGGCACCCAAGTCAGCTAATGTTCCTCCTCCAAGCAACTTCCGTCTGCTATTAGAGGTTACTTGTCACAAGTGTGGTCAGAAGGGTCACTACTCAAACAAGTTCAACCAGTGGCGTCTTCCGCCTCCTCCTCCAGTCACACCTCTAGGCAATGCTATGGTGAAGCATAATCCCAAGTCATCAAGGGTGAACATGGTGAACGCAGCAGAGGCAGAGGATTCTTCTCAAGTGATCATGGGTAATCTCTCCGTTAATTCTTTTCCTACAAAAGTGTTGTTTGATATTGGTGCATCGTATTCATTCATGTCTAAAGCATTCTTCGCCAAGCATGATTTTGATTCTGAATATTTGAGCAAGGCCTTGCGTGTTGTTTCGCCCAGCACTCTCATGAGCGCTAACAAGGTGGTTCCGGATGTTTCTATCAAGATGGGCAATTATTCTTTTCTAGCCTCTCCAATTGTTCTTGGTAATTCTGATATTGATCTCATTCTTGGTATGGATTTTCTGGCACAAGATCTATAGAGATAGATCGAGACGCCTCATAGGTCTTTCACAAAGCACATACCTTGACAAGATATTGAAGAAGTTCAATATGGATCATTCCAAGAAGGGGTTCTTAACTGTGTTATAGGGTGTGAGATTGAGTACGACTCAATGCCCGACCATGGCAAGGGATAGAGAAGAGATGAGTGTCATCCCCTATGCTTCAATCATAGGCTCTATTATGTATGCCATGCTGTGTACCAGACCTGATGTGAACCTTGCCATAAGTGTGGTAGGGAGGTACCAAAGTGACCCCGAAGCGGAACACTAGACAGCGGTCAAGAATATCCTGAAGTGCCTGAAAAGGACCAAGGACATGTTTCTCATATATCGAGGTTCCGAAGAGCTCGTTGTAAAGGGTTACATCGATGCTAGCTTCGACATAGATCCGGGCGACTCCAAGTCGCAAACTAGATACGTGTATATTTTGAACAGAGGGGCAGTCAGCTGGTGCAGCAACAAGAAAAGTGTCGTGGCGGCATCTACATGTGAAGCGGAGTACATAGCTGCTTCAAAAGCAGCAAAGGAAGGAGTCTGGATGAAGGAGTTCATCACCGACCTAGGAGTGATTCCCAATGCGTCGGGCCCGATGACTCTATTCTGTGACAACACTGGAGTTATTGCCCTTGCGAAGACACATCAAGCGCCGCTTCAACTCCATTCCTAATTACATTCAGGAAGGAGATATAGATATTTGTAAAGTACATACAGATCTGAATATCGCAGATCCGTTGACTAAACCTCTCTCACGAGCAAAACATGATCAACACCAGAATGCTATGGGTGTTCGATTCATCACAATGTAACTAGATTATTGACTCTAGTGCAAGTGGGAGACTGTTGGAAATATGCCCTAGAGGCAATAATAAAATGGTTATTATTGTATTTCCTTTTTCATGATAATTGTCTATTGTTCATGCTATAATTGTGTTAACCGGAAACCGTAATGCATGTGTGAATACATAGACCACAACGTGTCCCTAGTGAGCCTCTAGTTGGCTACCTCGTTGATCAATAGATGGTCATGGTTTCATGACCATGGACATTGGATGGCATTGATAACGGGATCACATCATTAGGAGAATGATGTGATGGACAAGACCCAATCCTAAGCATAGCACAAGATCGTGTAGTTCGTCTGCTAAAGCTTTTCCTTAGACCATGAGATTGTGCAACTCGTGGATACCGTAGGAATACTTTGGGTGTGCCAAACGTCACAACGTAACTGGGTGGCTATAAAGGTACACTACAGGTATCTCCGAAAGTGTCTGTTGGGTTGGCACGAATCGAGACTGGGATTTGTCACTCCGTGTGACGGAGAGGTATCTCTGGGCCCACTCAGTAAGACATCATCATAATGAGCTCAATGTGACTAAGGAGTTAGCCATGGGATGATGTGTTACGGAACGAGTAAAGAGACTTGCCGGTAATGAGATTGAACAAGGTATAGGGATACCGATGATCGAATCTCGGGCAAATGTCATACCGGTAGATAAAGAGAATTGTATACGGGATTGATTGAATCCCCGACATCATGGTTCATCTGATGAGATCATCGTGAAGCATGTGGGAGCCAACATGGGTATCCATATCCCGCTGTTGGTTATTGACCAGAGAGGTGTCTCGGTCATGTCTACGTGCCTCCCGAACCAGTAGGGTCTACACACTTAAGGTTTGATGATGCTAAGGTTATAGGGAAATACTGTACGTGGTTACCGAAGGTTGTTTGGAGTCCCAGATGAGATCCCAGATGTCATGAGGAGCTCCGGAATGGTTCGGAGGTAAAGATTGATATATAGGAAGTCCAGTTTTGGTCACCGTAAAGTTTTCGGGCTCATCGGTAGTGTACCGGGAGTGCCGAGAGGGGTGACGACCAAAGGACTTCATGGGCTGTTAGAGGAGGTGGACCATCCCTTATTGGGATGGCCAAGTCCTTCCCTAAAGGCCCATGCGGCTAGGGATAAAGAGATAAGGCAAAAGGAGATTCAAAAGGAAGAGATCCACCTCCCTTGTGAGAGCTGGACTCCTCCCTTATCTCGGTCGAACCGCTCCTCCTCGGAGGAGGGTCCAAGGCGTCCCTCCCTCTCCCTACTCCTATATATATCGGAGGTATTGGGGCTGATTTGAGTCACGAGTTCTCTCTCTCTCTCTCTCTCTCTCGACGCAGCCCTACCCTTCCTCTTCCTTGTTCTCCGCGGTGCTTGGCGAAGCCCTACCACAGACCACGCAGCTGTTGGAAATATGCCCTAGAGGCAATAAATAAAGTGTTTATTATTATATTTCCTTGTTCATGATAATCGTTCATTGTCCATGCTATAATTGTATTAATTGGAAACACATTACATGTGTGGGTAAATAGACAACACTTTGTCCCTAGTATGCCTCTAGTGAACTAGCTCGTTGATCAAAGATGGTCAAGGTTTCCTAGCCATTGACATGTGATGTCATTTGATAATGGGATCACATAATTAGGAGAATGATGTGATGGACAAGACCCAAACTACAAACGTAGCATATGATCGTGTCAGTTTATTGCTACTGTTTTCTGCATGTCAAGTATATGTTCCTATGACCATGAGATCATGCAACTCACGGATACCGGAGGAGTGCCTTGTGTGTATCAAACGTCGCAACGTAACTGGGTGACTATAAAGGTGCTCTACAGGTATCTCCGAGGGTGTCTGTTGAGTTGGCATGGATCAAGACTGGGATTTGTTACTCCGTGTGACGGAGAGGTATCTCAGGGCCCACTCGGTAATACAACATCACAATAAGCCTTGCAAGCAATGTGACTAAGTGTTAGTTGCGGGATCTTGTATTACGGAACGAGTAAAGAGACTTGCCGGTAATGAGATTGAACTAGGTATGCAGATACCGACGATAGAATCTCGGGCAAGTAACATACCGAAGAACAAAGGGAACATCATACGGGATTAACTGAATCCTTCACATAGAGGTTCGACCGACAAAGATCTTCGTAGAATATGTAGGAACCAATATGGGCATCCAGGTCCCGCTATTGGTTATTGACCGTAGAGGTGTCTCGGTCATGTCTACATAGTTCTCGAACCCGCAGGGTCTGCACACTTAAGGTTTGGTGACGTTTTGGTAGTATGGAGTTATGAATGTGGTGACCGAAGGTTGTTCGGAGTCCCGGATGAGATCCGGACGTCATGAGGAGCTCCGTAATGGTCCGGAGGTAAAGATTCATATATAGGAAGTCCTGTTTTGGTCGCCGGACAAGTTTCGGGCTCATCGGTAGTGTACCGGGAGTGCCGGGAGTGTACCGGGAGACCACCGGGAGGGGTATTACGACCCAAGAGGCTTCATGGGCTGTGGGAGAGTGAATACCAGCCCTTTGTGGGCTGGTGGAAGTCCCACACAAGGCCCATGTGGCTGGGAAGAAAACCCAGAAGGAAAAAGATGGAAAAAGGCAAAAAAGGCAAAATAAGGAAGGAGTCCTAATCCTACTAGGAGTGGAGGAGGTGGACTCCTCCCTCCTGGTTCGGCCAAGCCTCCTTGGCTTGGAAGCCAAGGCTGCCTCCTCTCCTCCTCTCCTCCTATATATACTAGAGGGTTTTTGGGTTTTGGACAAGATTTTCAGCCACATGCAACCCTACCCTCTAGTCCATAGTTTCTCCTCTAGATCGGATTTCTACAGTGCTTAGGCGAAGCCCTGTCGGAATAGCTCCACCACCATTGCCGGAGTGCCGACACGCTGCTGGAGAACTCTTCTTCCTCTCTGCTCCTTCTTGTTGGATCAACACGGCGGAGATCGTCATCAAGCTGTACGTGTGCTGAACGCGGAGGTGTCGTCCGTTCGGCGCTAGATCGGAAGGATCGTGATCAAGTTCGTGGGACGGATCGTGATTGGATCGCGGGACGGATCGTGATTGCATCGCGGGACGGATCGTGATTGGATCGCGGGATGCACGGCGATTTGGATTGTGAAGACGTTCGACTACACCAATCGCGTTTCTTAACGCTTCCCGCTTAGCGATCTACAAGGGTACATAGATCCACTCTCCCTCTCGTAGATGCTCATCACCATGGATAGATCTGCGTGTGTGTAGGAAATTTTTTGTTTCCCATGCAACGTTCCCCCACAGTGGCATCATGAGATAGCTCTATGTGTAGATGAGATCTTGAGTAGAACACAAAAGGTTTGTGGGCGTTGATGCTTAGATTGCTTCCTCCCTTGGTCGGATTTTGGTTCAGCGGTATTGTGAGATGAAGCGGCCCGGACCAACATTACTCGTACGCTTACGAGAGACCAGTTCCCTCGACCGCAACTTGTTGCATAGATGGCTTGCGGGTGCCAGTTTCTCTCACTTTAGTTGGACCGGATTCAACAAAGGCGGTCCTTGAGAAGGTTGAAAAGCAACTAGTGTATCACCGTTGTGGTTTTTGCGTAGATGGGAATTGTTCTTTCTAGATACCCGTAGCAGCCACGTAAAACATGCAACAACAATTAGAGGACGTCTAACTTGTTTTTGCAGGGTATGTTGTGATGTGATATGGCCAATTACATGATGTGATATATGTGATGTATGAGATGATCATGTGATGTATAGATTATCACGACTTGCATGTCGATGAGTATGGCAACCGGCAGGAGCCATAGGGTTGTCTTTAATTATTGTATGACCTGCGTGTCAATCATTAAGCGCTATGTAATGCTTTACTTTATTGCTAAACGGTAGCAATAGTAGTAGAAGCATGTTGGGCGCGACAACCCCGATGGCGACACGTTGATGGAGATCAAGATGATGGAGATCATGGTGTCTTGCCGGTGACGATGGAGATCATGCCGATGCTTTCAAGATGGAGATCAAAAGCACAAGTTCATGGCCATATCATGTCACTTGTGATTTGCATGTGATGTTAATCCTTTTATGCACCTTGTTTTGCTTAGGATGACGGTAGCATTATAAGGTGATCCCTCACTTAATTTCAAGATAAATTGTGTTCTCCCCGAGTGTGCACCGTTGTGAAAGTTCGTCGTGTTGAGACACCACGTGATGATCGGGTGTGATAGACTCTACGTTCACATACACCGGGTGCAAGCCAGTGTTGCACGTGCAGAACACTCGGGTTAAACTTGACGAGCCTAGCATGTACAGACATGGCCTCGGAACACAAGAGACCGAAAGGTCGAACATGAGTCATATAGTAGATATGATCAACATAATGATGTTCACCATTGAAGCCACCTCAACTCACGTGATGATCGGACTTGAGTTGGTGGATTTGGATCATGTGACACTCAGATGACCTGAGGGATGTCGATTTGAGTGGGAGCTTTAGTAATTTGATTAACTAAACTCATTATCTTGAACAATAGTCTAAGTAAACTTTGCATATTTATGTTGTAGATCAATGGCTCGCGCAGTAGCACCCCTGAATTTTAATGCGTTCCTAGAGAAAGCTAAGTTGAAAGATGATGGAAGTAACTTTGTTGACTGGGCCCGTAATCTGAGGATTATCCTCACGGCTTCCCAGAAATCATATGTCCTTGATGCACTGCTTGGTGACCAACTAGAAGACCTGACCTCCGAAGACGTTAAGAACGCTTGGGAGGCACGTACTGGAGATTACTCAATAGTTCAGTGTGCAATATTGTATGGCTTAGAACCGGGACTTCAAAGAAGTTTTGAACGTCATGGAGCATATGAGATGTTCCAGGAGTTGAAGTTTATCTTTCAGAAGAATGCCCAGATCGAGAGGTATGAAACCTTCGGTAAGTTCTATGCTTGCAAGATGGAGGAGAACGGGTCTATCGGTGAACATATACTCAGAATGTCTGGGTATTCAACTCGTCTAGCGGAGTTGGGAATTGCCCTTCCGCCAGAGGCGATCACTAACAGAGTTCTTCAATCACTGCCACCTAGTTACAAGAGCTTTGTGATGAACTATAACATGCACGGGATGAACAAGTCAGTCGTCGAGCTGTTTGCGATGCTAAAAGTCGGTGAGTCTGAAATCCAGAAAGAACATCAAGTGTTGATGGTCAATAAAACCACTAGTTTCAAGAAAAATGGCAAGGTCAAGGGCAAGGGCAAGAAGGGTAAAACCAAGAAGGATGGAAAAGCAGTTGCTACTCCTCTAAAGAAGCCCAAGCATGGAACCAAGCCAGAAACTAAGTGCTTTCATTGCAAGGGAACTGGTCACTGGAAGCGGAACTGCCCCAAGTACCTGGCTGACAAGAAGGCGGCCAATGAAAAACAAGGTATATATGATATACATGTTATTGATGTGTACCTTACTAGCTCTCACAGTAGTGTCTGGGTATTTGATACAGGTTCGGTTGCTCACATTTGCAGCTGAAAGCAGGAACTACGAAATAAACGAAGGCTGGCAAAGGACGAAGTGACGATGCGCGTGGGAAATGGTTCCAAGGTTGATGTGATCGCCGTCGGCACGCTCTCTCTTCGATTACCATCAGGATTAGTGATGAACCTGAATAATTGTTATTTAGTGCCTATGTTAAGCATGAACATTATATCTGGATCTTGTTTATTACGAGACGGTTACTCATTTAAATCAAAGAATAAAGGTTGTTCTATTTATATGAGTAATATCTTTTATGGTCATGCACTCAATGTTAGGGGTTTATTCATATTGAATCTTGATAGTGATGACACACATGTTCATAACATTGATGCCAAAAGATGTAGAGATGATAATGATAGTACCACTTTCTTGTGGCACTGCCATTTAGGTCATATTGGTGTAAAATGCATGAGGAAGCTCCATGGTGATGGACTTTTGGAGTCACTTGATTTTGAATCACTTGACACATGTGAACCATGCCTCATGGGCAAGATGACTAAAACGCCGTTCTTTGGAACAATGGAACAAGCGAGTGACTTATTGGAAATCATACATACTAATGTGTGCGGTCCAATGAATGTTATAGCGCGTGGTGGATATCGTTATTTCCTCACCTTCACTGATGACTTAAGTAGATATGGGTACATTTACTTGATGAAAAACAAGTCTGAAACGTTTGAAAAGTTCAAGCAATTTCAGAGTGAAGTTGAGAATCATCGTAACAAGAAGATTAAATTCCTACGATCTGATCGAGGAGGTGAATATCTAAGTTATGAGTTTGGTAGTCACTTAAGACAGTGTGGAATTGTTTCACAGTTGACACCGCCCGGAACACCACAGCGTAATGGTGTGTCCGAACGTCGTAATCGAACCTTATTAGATATGATGCGTTCTATGATGTCTCTTGCTGATTTGCCACTATCGTTTTGGGGTTATGCATTAGAGACAGCTGCATTCACTTTAAATAGGGCACCACCGAAATCTGTTGAGACGACGCCATATGAACTATGGTCTGGCAAGAGGCCAAAGTTGTCATTTCTTAAAGTTTGGGGATGTGATGCTTATGTCAAAAAGCTTCAGCCTGAAAAACTGGAACCCAAAGCGGAAAAATGTGTCTTCATAGGATCCCCGAAAGAGACAGTAGGGTATACCTTCTATTTCAGATCCGAAGGCAAAGTGTTTGTCGCTAAGAACGGAACATTTCTTGAGAAAGAGTTTCTCTCGGAAGAATTGAGTGGGAGGAAAATAGAGCTTGATGAGGTTATTGAACCTTTACTTCAACCAGAAAGTAGCGCAGCGCAGAAAGATGTTTCTGTGGAACCTACGACGGTAGAAGAGGAAGTTAATGATGATGATCATGAAGCTTCGGATCAAGCTGCTATTGAACCTCGTAGGTCGACAAGGCCGCGTACTACTCCTGAGTGGTACGGCAACCCTGTCTTGGAGGTCATGTTGTTGGACAACAATGAACCTACGAGCTATGAAGGAGCAGTGATGGGCCCGGATTTCGAGAAATGGTTAGAGTCCATGAAATCCGAGATGGGATCCATGTATGAAAACAAAGTATGGACTTTGGAAGTATTACCTGAAGGGCGAAAGGCCATTCAGAACAAATGGATCTTTAAGAACAAGACAGACACGGACGGTAATGTCACCGTCTATAAAGCTCGACTTGTGGCAAAGGATTTTTCACAAGTTCAAGGAGTTGACTACAATGAGACCTTCTCACCCGTAGTGATGCTTAAGTCTGTCAGAATCATGTTGGCAATAGCTGCTTTATTTCGACTATGAAATTTGGCAGATGGATGTCAAAACAGCGTTCCTCAACGGTTTCCTTGAGGAATAGTTGTATATGACGCAACCAGAAGGTTTTGTCGATCCAGAGAATGCTGACAAAGTTTGCAAACTCCAGCGATCCATTTATGGGCTGGTGCAAGCATCTCAGAGTTGGAATAAGCGTTTTGATGAGGTGATCAAAGCGTTTGAGTTTATACAAGTTTATGGAGAAGCTTGTATTTACAAGAAAGTGAGTGGGAGCTCTATAGCATTTCTAATATTATATGTGGATGACATATTGCTGATTGGAAACAATATAGAAATGCTGGAAAGCGTGAAGGAATATTTGAACAAGAGTTTTTCAATGAAGGACCTAGGAGAAGCTGCTTTCATATTAGGCATTAAGATCTATAGAGATAGATCGAGATGCTTAATAGCACTTTCACAGAGCACATACCTTGATAAAGTTTTGAAGAAGTTCAAAATGGATCAGTCCAAGAAGGGGTTCTTGCCTGTGTTACAAGGTGTGAAGTTGAGTAAGACTCAATGCCTAGTGACTGCAGAGGATAGAGAAAAGATGAGTGTCATCCCCTATGCTTCAACCATAGGCTCTATCATGTATGCAATGCTATGCACAAGACCCGATGTCAGCCTTGCCATAAGCATGGCCGGAAGGTTTCAAAGTGATCCTGGAATGGAACACTGGGCAGCGGTCAAGAATATCCTTAAGTACTTGAAAAGGACTAAGGAAATGTTTCTCGTTTATGGAGGTGATGAAGAGCTCGTCGTAAAGGGTTACGTCGATGCAAGCTTTGACACTGATCCGAATGACTCTAAGTCACAAACCGGATACATATTTATTCTCAACGGGGGAGCGGTAAGTTGGTGTAGTTCCAAGCAAAGCATGGTAGCCGATTCTACGTGTGAAGCAGAGTACATCATAGCCTCGGAGGTGGCGAAGGAAGGTGTCTGGATGAAGCAGTTCATGACAGATCTTGGAGTAGTGCCCAGTGCACTGAATCCAATGAACCTGTTCTGTGACAACACCGGTGCCATTGCTCTGGCCAAGGAACAAAGGTTTCACAAGAGGACCGGACACATAAAGCGACGCTTCAACTCCATCCACGATTACATTGAGGAGAAGGACATAAATATTTGCAAAGTGCACACAGATTTGAATGTTGCAGACCCGTTGACTAAACCTCTTCCAAGGGCTAGACATGATCAACACCAGAACTGCATGGGTGTTTGATTCATTACAATGTAAATCACATAGTGATGTGAGCTAGATTATTGACTCTAGTGCAAGTGGGAGACTGTTGGAAATATGCCCTAGAGGCAATAAATAAAGTGTTTATTATTATATTTCCTTGTTCATGATAATCGTTTATTGTCCATGCTATAATTGTATTAATTAGAAACACATTACATGTGTGGGTAAATAGACAACACTTTGTCCCTAGTATGCCTCTAGTGAACTAGCTCGTTGATCAAAGATGGTCAAGGTTTCCTAGCCATTGACATGTGATGTCATTTGATAACGAGATCACATCATTAGGAGAATGATGTGATGGACAAGACCCAAACTACAAACGTAGCATATGATCGTGCAGTTTATTGCTACTGTTTTTTGCATGTCAAGTATATGTTCCTATGACCATGAGATCATGCAACTCACGGATACCGGAGGAGTGCCTTGTGTGTATCAAACGTCGCAATGTAAGTGGGTGACTATAAAGGTTCTCTACAGGTATCTCCGAGGGTGTCTGTTGAGTTGGCATGGATCAAGACTGGGATTTGTTACTCCGTGTGACGAAGAGGTATCTCAGGGCCCACTCGGTAATACAACATCACAATAAGCCTTGCAAGCAATGTGACTAAGTGTTAATTGCGGGATATTGTATTATGGAACGAGTAAAGAGACTTGCCGGTAATGAGATTGAACTAGGTATGGAGATACTGACGATCAAATCTCGGGCAAGTAACATACCAAAGAACAAAGGGAACATCATACGGGATTAACTGAATCCTTGACATAGAGGTTCGACCTATAAAGATCTTCATAGAATATGTAGGAATCAATATGGGCATCCAGGTCCCGCTATTGGTTATTGACCGTAGAGGTGTCTCGGTCATGTCTACATAGTTCTCGAACCCGCAGGGTCTGCACACTTAAGGTTTGGTGACGTTTTGGTAGTATAGAGTTATGTATGGTGGTGACCGAAGGTTGTTCGGAGTCCCGGATGAGATCCCGGACGTCACGAGGAGCTCCAGAATGGTCCGGAGGTAAAGATTCATATATAGGAAGTCCTGTTTTGGTCGCCGGAAAAGTTTCGGGCTCATCGGTAGTGTACCGGGAGTGCCGGTAGTGTACCGGGAGTGCCGGTAGTGTACCGGGAGACCATCGGGAGGGGTATTTCGACCCAAGAGGCTTCATGGGCTGTGGGAGAGTGAATACCAGCCCACTGGAAGTCCCACACAAGGCCCATGCGGCTGGGAAGAAAAACCCAAAAGGAAAAAGGTGGAAAAAGGCAAAAAAAGGCAAAATAAGGAAGAAGTCCTAATCCTACTAGGAGTGGAGGAGGTGGACTCCTCCCTCCTGGTTCGGCCGAGCCTCCTTGGCTTGGAAGCCAAGGCTGCCTCCTCTCCTCCTCTCCTCCTATATATACTAGAGGGTTTTGTTGGAAATATGCCCTAGAGGCAATAATAAAATGGTTATTATTGTATTTCCTTGTTCATGATAATTGTCTATTGTTCATGCTATAATTGTGTTAACCGGAAACCATAATACATGTGTGAATACATAGACCACAACATGTCCCTAGTGAGCCTCTAGTTGACTAGCTCGTTGATCAATAGATGGTCACGGTTTCATGACCATGGACATTGGATGTCGTTGATAACGGGATCACATCATTAGGAGAATGATGTGATGGACAAGACCCAATCCTAAGCATAGCACAAGATCGTGTAGTTCGTTTGCTAAAGCTTTTCAATGTCAAGTATCGTTTCCTTAGACCATGAGATTGTGCAACTCCCGGATACCGTAGGAATGCTTTGGGTGTGCCAAACGTCACAACGTAACTGGGTGACTATAAAGGTGCACTACGGGTGTCTCCGAAAGTATCTGTTGGGTTGGCACGAATCAAGACTGGGATTTGTCACTCCGTGTGACGGAGAGGTATCTCTGGGCCCACTCGGTAAGACATCATCATAATGAGCTCAATGTGACTAAGGAGTTAGCCACGGGATGATGTATTACGGAACGAGTAAAGAGACTTGCCAGTAACGAGATTGAACAAGGTATAGGGATACCGACGATCGAATCTCGGGCAAGTATCATACCGATAGACAAAGGGAATTGAATACGGGATTAATTGAATCCCCGACATCGTGGTTCATCCGATGAGATCATCGTGGAGTACGTGGGAGCCAACATGGGTATCCAGATCCCGCTGTTGGTTATTGGCCGGAGAAGTGTCTCGGTCATGTCTACGTGTCTCCCGAACCCGTAGGGTCTACACACTTAAGGTTCGATGACGCTAGGGTTATAGGGAAATGGTATACGTGATTACCGAAGGTTGTTCGGAGTCCCGGATGAGATCCCGGACGTCACGAGGAGCTCCGGAATGGTCCGGAGGTAAAGATTGATATATAGGAAGTCCAGTTTTGGTCACCGGAAAGTTTTCGGGCTCATCGGTAGTGTACCGGGTGTGCCGGGAGGGTGCCGGAGGACCCCCGAGAGGGGTGTGACGACCAAAGGACCTCATGGGCCCTTAGAGGAGGTGTGCCAGCTCATATTGGGTCGGCCAAGACCATCTATGTGGGCCCATGTGGCTGGAGATAAGGAGATAAGGCAAAAAGGATTTAAAAGGAGGAGATCCACCTCCCTTGTGGGAGGTGGACTCTCCCTTTAATTCGGCCGACCCTCTCCTCTTTGGAGTAGAGGCCAAGCCAGCCCTCCACGTCCCTCCTCCTATATATACTTGAGGTTTTGGATGTTTTGAGACAGGATTTGATCTCTCTCTCTCACGGCAAAGCCCTACCTCTCTTCTTCCTCCTCCGTAGCGCTTAGGCGAAGCCCTGTCGGAATACCTTGCTACTCCACCACCACCACGCCGTCGTGCTGCTGTTGGAGCCCTTCCCCAACCTCTCCTTCCTCCTTGCTGGATCAAGGTGTTGGAGACGTCACCGGGCTGCACGTGTGTTGAACGCGGAGGTGCCGTCCGTTCGGCACTTGATCGGATCTACCGCGATCTGAATCGCTGCGAGTACGACTCCATCAACCGCGTTCTTGTAACGCTTCCGCTTAGCGATCTTCAAAGGTATGAAGATCCACTCTCCCCTTGCTCGTTGCTGGTTTCTCCATAGATGGATCTTGGTGAACGCGTAGGAAATTTTTTGATTTACTACTATGTTCCCTAACAGGTTTTTGGGTTTTTGGACAAGATTTTCAGCCACGTGCAACCCTACCCTCTAGTCCATAGTTTCTCCTCTAGATCGGATTTCTGCAGTGCTTAGGCGAAGCCCTGCCAGAATAGCTCCACCACCATCGCCGGAGCACCGTCACGCTGCCGGAGAACTCTTCTTCCTCTCTGCTCCTTCTTGCTGGATCAAGACGGCGGAGATCGTCATCAAGTTGTACGTGTGCTGAACGCAGAGGTGTCGTCTGTTCGGCGCTAGATCGGAAGGATCGTGATCAAGTTCGTGGGACGGATCGTGATTGGATCGCGGGACGGATTGTGATTGGATCGCGGGACGCACGGCGATTTGGATCGCGAAGACGTTCGACTACACCAACCGCGTTTCTTAACGCTTCCCGCTTAGCGATCTACAAGGGTACGTAGATCCACTCTCCCTCTCGTAGATGCTCATCACCATGGATAGATCTACGTGTGCGTCGGAATTTTTTTGTTTCCCATGCAACGTTCCCTCACAGCAGCTCCACCATCACCACGGCGTCATGCTGCCGGAGCTCTCCCTCAACCTATCCTTCCTCCTTGCTGGATCAAGGCGTAGGAGACGTCATCGGGCTGCACGTGTGTTGAACGTGGAGGCGCCGTTGTTCGGCGCTAAGATCAGAATCCACCGCGATTTTAATCGCTGCGAGTACTACTCCACCAACCGCGTTCTTGTAACGCTTCCGCTTTATGATCTTCAAAGGTATGAAGATGCACTCTTCCCTTACTCGTTGTTGGTTTCTCCATAGATAGATCTTGGTGATCGTAGGAAAAACTTTGATTCACTACTACGTCTCCCAACATTTTCAGCATAAGCAGCCCTAAATTTGGCAACAGAGAAATATTCAGAGCAATACTAATCAACTTCACCATCTTCACCTCCAATAACAGTCATGAGATGTAGGGCATGTATGCACGGCTTTCCGCGGATCTGCCATTGCCTACAACTACATTCCTTAGTTGCAAGGTTCACTGGATATCTCCATTCCCTATTTTTACTGTCAGTGTATGTCACCTTAGCCTCATATGTCGACGGTCGAATGCATTTCATCCTTAGTACTCTTGCCTTGGCATGCAATGCCTTAATCAGAGATGGGAGCATAAGATGGCTAACATATTGTGTTTCTGCAATTCTTTTACGAAGAGCCATCTTTATCATGATCATCTGCCTGATCTTATCAAATGCTTGCCACAACAAAAGCCCTTTCAACGACTTGAACTTTGCATTTAAACACTCAACGAGTTATTGGTCACATAGTCCACTTTGCAGATTTCATTGAATTTGCTTCTTGACCACACCTTTCCATGATGTTCATCCATGTACTCCTTTACCAAAGGATTGTGAGCATACAACACTCTCAAAATGGTGCTCATGCTTCCTCAAGATGCATGTGTATGATGCTGGCCATAGGTTCTCATCATAAACTTTGCCTTTGAATTTCTTTTTAAAATTTCATGCTAGGTTTCGCATACATTCCCTATGTTCCACTCCAAGGAATACAATTTCTATGCACTCTCTAAACCCTTGCAAGCATCTGTGTGTGTAACTAAACCTGAGGGTGTACCTATAATGTCGCACAACTGCTGCAGAAACCAGACCCAACTCTCCTCGGACTCTACCTCCAACACACCAAATGCAACTGGGAATAGCCAGTTGTGTCCATCAACTGCAGAAGTTGTTGCTAGCTGGCCTCTCCATCTTCCATTCAAAGTAGTTGCATTGACCGCCAAATAGGGCCTACAACCATTCAGAAACCCCTATCAGCAAGCCTTGAAACAAACAAAAGTCCTCCTGAAGCACTCCTTCTCCACTGTGTTCCCTTTTAATTTGTACTGAACTATATGGTTGTCAATCTCTACAACACTCCCTGGACTAGCCGTCTCCACTTCAGCTTTGAAGGTGTAAAGCAACTGAAAACTCTCATTCCATGGACCATTAATCCTACCAAGAGCCCTTTCCTTAGCATAGAAAATCTTCATGTAAGGTATATTAATCTTGTACTTGTCAAATAGCTTCCCATGGAGTGTTGTTGGACCAATTGTTGGTGTTTCCCTCACCCAATCCAAGATTGCATCTGTCACCCACCTAGTCTTTGCAAACTTTGATTTGTCCTTTACCCTCCCCCTCCAGGTGGGTAAGTGTGCTCATGTTTTTTTTATCTGAAACAAAATGAAAAATGATGTCAAATACATTTAAGAAACAGTACACATGATCTGAATATAGAATGGATAAATAATCTGAAAAAGACCCAGTTGTAATACCTAAATCAATTTGCTCTTTAGCATAGTGGATGCATGCAACCTTCACCGACACCTATCATAAGGGCGATGAACAGTGAATCTTGTTGGCTCACTCCTATCAACCTCATAGGAGTTTTCAGTGAGAATGCAATATGTAGTCACTGCATTACTACAGTCCACCATCGATTCGAATACGGTTCCTGGAGTAAGTTGAGGATTCTCCCTGTTCCACTCAATTGTTGGCATGTCCTCACCATCATATTCTTGTAAAACTAAGGAGTCGATGTTCTCCTCCCTCTCTTCATCGTCAGTGTCATCAAATCTAGCACGACTGGTAGGCTCCTTTGGATATTCATCTTCCATTGCCTGTTGACTGACTCTATCTACCAGTTCAGGGAATAGAGTCTCATCCTCATCATCATGTCGAGGCACTTCCTTGTCACGCTCCGCATCTACTTCTACATCAGGTGCAGAAGGGAGAGGAGAAGTGGCAGAATTAGCAGCAGCCGACATGTTGTGGCTTTTAGAACCACTAGGTTTACTTGGTCTCGACCAACAAGGAGTGCGAGGACACTCGTTATTAGTAGAGACAAATGATGTCTGAACACCCTTCCCCTCAGGATACGTTGTTTGTGTGCCTGAAGCACACCGATATGGATTTTATAGAAACGACAGTCATCATTCAAACTAAATAGCAATCCCAGATGCTCATCACAAGTTAATGGGACAAATCTCTGCTCGGTACTATCGAAATATCTCAGTTCAACATCATCGGCAGGGCTCCATGGATACTCACAACAGAATACCTTGCGGAAATCTATGAACGAAACGTTGATTTCTACCACTTTTGAATAGAAAAATCCAGTAATCAGATATAGTTTAGTTCCACGCAGCTCGCTAGTTTCCATTCTAACTGCTAACCGAAAAGCAAGTACAGGATCAACCCTATCTGATTGAAATAAAGGGTGCAGTTAGGCCAAAAATTGTCAGAAAAATTGCACCAATTCACGCCAACGGTGGTCAAATACACCCTAATTTACAGATCTCCTAATCAATTTGAGAGGAAAACGATGCTTACCCAGGTGGAATCCATGAATTATCCTCCTCTAATTCGACCCAATCATCTCCACGATCGATGGGCCGGACGGTGTGCTCTCCCGACATCTCTTCCTAATCCTAGATGGGGAGAGAGGGTAGATGCGGCGGAGGCGGCACGACGGCGGCGGAGGGGGCAGTGTGAAAGCGACTCGATCTGATTCAGGTTACATCGAGTGTCAGTTTTGCGGCCCCACTCGTTAGCATGTAACGGTCAAAATGTGGACTCGGCCCTACGCGCCCACACTCGTCAGAGTTAACGGTCAGAGGTCTTGACCAGACGGCAACGTTCGTTGTAACCTGTTCTGAGGTGTTTCAAGCAAGTGAGTGGGGAAAAGTGAGCAAAAGTTAAGAGCGTGGGGATGAATGAGTACAACTAAGGAACCAGAGGCACAGAAATAAAAATCCCCAAAAATAAGCCGCATCCTCCCCAACTTTTCCCACAAGCCACCTTCCTCGTTCATTGGGGGCTTCTGACTAGTTATGGTATGAGTAATTTAGAAGCCTCAACAAATTTAGGAAGTGGCTTATTTTTTAATCTAGAGATAGTCAGCTTACTTTTTAAGCCGCACAAAATAACTGGCCCTAGAAAATACAAGAGTGATTCTATAAGCACCAGTGCTTATTTGTAAAGGGTAGACACTTAATTAGGCGTCTCACCTCTAGAAGTAGGCACTGGTGCTTGAGAAAAACGTGATTTATTTTACTAAGCGCCACCATAAGCACCTAGCATTGTGCAAGGCCTAAACGTCACTATCCACTTCTCTTTGAGTCACAAACTCATTAACAAATAATGTCAATTACACTAAGTCTCATTCTCGACCTCATAACTAAATGATCAAGTCATTGACTTGTAAACCTTGGGAAAACATTTGGGAACATGGATACATACTAAACAAAAAAACTTATTGGAATACAAAGATAAACATATTTTTAATTAAAATTGACTGGATAAGTTGAGGACCAATCTTCCTAAATAAATACTACTTTTTCATACCTACAACACGAAATTCACCAAACTCAAGAGCACAATCACACAAACTAAATAGGTAAAAAAGAAATTACACTACACTGAAGCATTAATTGCAGAACTAGAATAAGAGTAAAACCAAATAAGCAGTGATGTAAAATCTACTCCCTCCGTCCCAAAATAAGTGACTCAAAAGTGACTCAACTTTGTACCAACTTTAGTGCAAAGTTGAGTCACTTATTTTGGGACGGAGAAAGTAGTGGCATAGAGTACAAAAATATTAAATGAGAGCACTAATAACACACCAATCGGTGCTCAAAACAAGTCGGCAAGGCAACGGTAAAAGAAGCGTGATGGATCGCAATATCAACACCAACACAACCAACAATGTGGAAAATATCACATGACATTGCAACCTGTATACAAAATAAAAACCAGATCAAAATGAATACAACTAGTACAAAAATATTCCAACCATGTATACAAAATTCTACTTCGATGATATTAGTGCTCGCATACAAGTAGAATATGAATCCAAGTTGCATTGTGAGCACTAATTACATACAAAAAACATGTAGTGTGATCTAGTAAAAATCTGCTGATATGAGAATACTACTACATCAAATGTGATTAGTGCTCCGAGATATGTGTAATTATATGGGAATATTACTTACAAAATCTACCAAGAGCCCTACCTCTACAAATAAAATCCAAAACCTTGAAAGAATCCTACCTCTCCAATATAACAACCTAAAACAAAAACAAAAACAAAACACTAACTTCTGAATATACAAATGGACGATGCCCAAGCAAGCATACAGATACTAAACAATTAACCAGCAATAGAATACCCACAAATCTACCAAGAACCCTAACACAATAGCCGTAGCTCCAACAAAACGAACTACTCAAATCGAGAACCACTAGCACACATATACACTTACTTCACTAAACCCTAGCTCACGTGCAATACAATACCTGCAAATCTTGGAAGAACCCTAGCTCCACTGAAATGGTATTACAAGATTGCGTTAGTGCTATAACGGAACAATACAAACATATCAAGCCATGAACTACATATTGCTAGTGCTAACCTTGAAGTACAAATACCATCTTGGGCTAGTGCCAATCTTGGTAGGAGACCGCCGGGTTGGTGACCTGATCACCTCTCCTTTGAGATCCCCAACAACATAGAGCACTTGCTTGAAGTACCTGGAGATGTTCTCCATTGATCTTCTGAAGGTGTTCTGCATAACCGTGAACCTCTGGTTATGGCCAACAACATGGAGGAACATGACCACTTGCTCTTCCACATTGATGTGGATGCTATCTTGTAGCAGCCCCCATGCTCCTAAAGGTATGTACAAGCCTGGCAAATTGTGCCCTTTTCATTCGAAGCATCCACAGAGCCTCTGTGTCATTGCAGTTGTAGATGTAGTTCAGATTCGCCATCCCCTCCTGATCCCGAGGTAAGCATTGGACCATAAGTGATGACATGCCTCCCACCAGTGGCGGAGCTAGACAGAACCGGTGGGGGGGGGGCGTAAAATACAAGTGTTTGGGAGGGGGGCGAAGGCAAAAATATTCTCATCTAAGGCCTCCCATATTTTTTTTCACGAGTTGGTTCCATGTGTGTTTGTGTGTGGGGGGGGGGGGGGGGCACAACCCCTTAGGAGCCTACATAGCTCCGACGTTGCTGCTCAACATGACGAACAACTCTCTTGTGCATGAACATGAACCCTTCCTTAATCACAACCATCAATGCTGGTGCCTAAACTACTAGTTTTATCTGTGCATCCATAACCTAGTCGACATCGAGGATGCGTTGAGCAATGAGGAAATCGATCCTACACCTTGCCTAACGGCCTAACATGGGGGGGTGGCATTGCTTACCATCATTAGAGATAATGAGGACGAGGGGGGGGGGGCGGAGGGGCATGGCTGAGTCAAGGACGACCAGACGGTGGCCAATAGGGAGGGGAGCAGTAGCTCCTGCTGCAGGAGAGTGTTGTTCTTGCGTCCACCGCCTCTGCTGCAGCCGCGTGTGCAGATCTGAGTCGTCGCCACCGCCGATGGTGAGACTAGAGGAAGTGCTTGTACTGGAGCTAATAGTGACCGGGTAAAAAAAAAGAGGGCGGGGTGAGGCTAGATTTGGCGCCGTCCCGCCGCGCCCGATTTCCATCTCCCGTCATCCCCACTCCATTTCAGTTTGCTCCCAAGCATGCGAGCTGCACCCCCTTTGCGCCGCGCCCAGTCTGGCTCGCTGGAAACTGCCGATTTAAGGTTTTCCAGCGAGCCAGGCTTTGGGTTGCTTTAAATTTAGTAGCAATGCGAGCCAGCCAACCCTGTATGCAACCAAACATTTTTTTTGGCTCAACTCGGCTTGTTTGGGGTATATGTAGGGTACCAAACACGCCAGTGTTGGCTCTTTATTCTTAATTTGACAACATAGCTTCTAAGGTTGTACGTGTAACACCAGGCATATATAGAGTAATGTCCATGCAACGAATGAAGTGAGGAAGACATTTATTTGTCTCGTATAATCTTCAACATGACATCTCGTCTTCATAATAATTCTGCAAAATACGCGGTGTAATATTTGTAGACATATTCATCTATTGTGTACATGTCCACATCACTTTGTGCTACGATCATTTTATATTTAGAGATCATGTTTCTCTAAGAAAAGCATTAAAAAAAGATACAATGTCCCATTTACAAGGAGCATAATTGGATTATTATAATGGTGGCTAATTACACCCGGGGAAGGATCAGATCCAGCTATTCTTCTACACTACTATTAAAAGAGCAAACATAAATTCTTCTAAAACCACACAACAAACTATACACAGAATAATCATAACCCTCGGATCAAATCAATCTAAACACATCCTACCGTCAATATCGCGTCAATGATCTGACAATTAAATCAACGACTCAGATCGGATGTTCTGCCGGGCAGACGTCTTGGTCTGCCAAGCATGCCAGATCCCCGCGGTCCATCCGCAACATCCTGATTTTGCGGATCGGTTCCACCCAAATCACGCTGATGCGTTGGTTTTATCACACTAAATCCTCTGCTCCAACGCACAATCCTTTTCTTTCTATCTTTCTATTTCTATTCTCACTGCCACCGGCTTCCCCGTAAACTTCTGCCAAGCCTGCTCCGGCTCGACGCACAGCCCGGGGTGACAGAAGCCACGGCAAACCCACAGCAGCTGGCGGTGGCCTCCTCCAGCGGGTAGCGCACGGGCCCTTCAGCCCAGTGTCGCAGTTGGCCGGCTAGCACATCACGATCAAGCAGCGGTGGCGTGTGAAATCCTCAAGGATTGTAACCGCAGTGGAATAGATAAGAGACCATGTCTATTTGGCTTTTGCGGTACTTTATGTTATACAGAATGGCAAGGATAGGCTAGGCCAAAAATCAAGGATATGTTATATACCCCTTGTTCATACTTGGCGCTTCAACCTGATGGATTCTGCTTGCTATTATTATTAAACATAATGATACTATTCTTTCTTGTTTTTAGATTATCAAGACAATGGCGATCACATTAAACCAACATAGTCAGCTATCAGATATCTTAGTTTATCATGAAGTAAGTACAGCTGTTAGTCGTACTTCGCCCATGGGCCATGGAGTTGGATGAAGCAAATACGTGTACTGAAGGAATGTTTCGCTCATGCAGCATGCCACAATGTAACGAATTACATAGCAGATCATAAAATTAAAAGGCAACCCAGAAGCCTTACATGGTGTTTAGTGATGTTTGTGATTAATACTTCCTCCGTTCCAAAATACTTGTCGTTGTTGTAGTTTGAACTTGAACTAAAATCACGACACGTATTGTGGAACGGATGAAGTAGCATATTTGCCTTCACAGTTTCTGTTGTATCCATTATCTTAATTATTTTTAATTCTGACATTTTGGTGAAGGTTACAGTGGTGGCAGAGATCTCATAGCATGTGTGCACGGTACCACCCGTAGTGAATTGATAATCATCAATAATAAAGGTATGTTCTCTGCCCATATCTGTAATTTGTTTTTTACATGATAGCTTGATTTAACTCAGTTTTACTATATTATGCCTCAAGCGTACAGAGCGCATTCTGTTTATGTAGAGACTGGTATTTTATAATGTGTATTTATATACTTTGCCTTTTCTTTTCATTACCTTGCTTCTTGCTTGTTTTCTGTTTTGTGGAACCTTGGAGCAATAGTTGATTTATAATATTATATACTATATTGTGCTATCAAAATATTTTCTCTATGCATGTGAATTGTCGTATCTCGTTGTAATATTAATCAAGACGTACGTTGCACGTCCACACTACTATGCTGAGAAATAAACAAGATATGCATATCACCTATGTCTTGCTAGGCAGCCAGACCCAGATTTCAGAGAAAAGTACAAAAACAAACATATGAGCATGCTAGAGGCGTCAATGGAGGGAAGCCATGATGGTGATATATGCACAGGTGGGTGTTGGCTTGTTGATCTCCGAGCAATTGGGAATGATAAATGGTGAAAGCTTATATGTAAGTTGTATCCTTACTTAGTACTCCCATCGTCCCAAAGTAAGTGTCGTAAATTTAATATTAAGTTAGTATAAATATAGTACTAAGGCATCGACACTTATTTTGGGACGGAGGGAGTAGATACTTAAATATCGTGATGATTGTGTTAGTACAAATATAGTACTAAGGCTTGAAAAGTATTGATTTATCTGAAATTCAGAATTTTCTGGAAAATTTGGAACATACCGATTGGCATTATTCGGGTTTGTGATACACTACTTTCCATAAAACTTATTGAGCACTAAATTTTGTTTCTAACCATGATCATTCAAGATTGTCATTACATTTTTGACGCCATTCTCATGGGTATGAGTGGAAGAAGTGTTCTTCTAATGGTATAAGATGATATATTGCCCTGCTGATGGATACGAAGAGAAAGTACTAAGTAGTATTTCGTTTTGAGAATCTTTTGTTATCAGGTCTACACATATGGAACATTCACAATCTTCCTTTTGACATGAATATGATTCTACCTATAGGTAACAACATAGTTCTGAACAGTAGTGATAGAAAAATGGACTGGCGGGTTATCATAAGTTCATGTTAAGAAGAAAAATAGTGGCAAGTAAAACTTATTTTGTTTGTTGTTTGTGTACGTAACCTGAATGCTAAATGATGTTTTAGGCGCATGGTCTATTCTCATATTATGTTCCCGCATTGGCCCTTTCCAGGATCATGGTAAGGAGTATGGCACTCATGTATCTGCATTGTATTATGTTTTTAAGGGCCACTGTATTTTGTTGTACTATGGTTGTAATGATGTCTGAAAAATGTATGTCCTGAATGTTATATTCACTTGGCGTATGGCTCCAATGAGTTTGGAAATCATTATCTTCTGAATGTTGATTGACCATCCAATGTGATGAAGATTTTAACTTTGTGAAACCACGATTGATGTGTACAATTTATTTTGTAGTGGTGTATCCTTTTTATATGTATATTTTCAAAAACAGTGGGGTTTTGGATAGATTTTTTTGCAGAATGCTAAAACTGAAGATCAAGACAAGCCTTGTGTCCATACACCAATAAAGGCTGGTTAAGAGAAATGATATTACTCTGCACTCATGCAACACTGTTGTGGCCATGCATTCTGCTTGACGTGATCTAAGTTACAACCTAGCAATGTTATGTTTTTCGGGCTGTAGGAATTGAATTACAGCTTTAGTGTTCCCAGTGATATATATCAATGTAGCAATGGATCCTTTGTTGTGTCTGTTGGCATGGCTTCTCCGGCTCAATGTGTATTTGACTTCTTGTTTGACCACGTGAGCAGATGTATGCCTCTATTTTTGTACTTCTTGTTTAGTCACTTGAACTCATGTATGCGTGATGCTTCCTACCAACTTTTTTAAAGAAAAGTATTATTTGCAGGCATTTCCAAATTTGGATGGTTCTGATGTTTCATTTTTTATCCATAAACATTATTTTAGTTTGAAATATTGCAAGAAAAAATTATTTTGATCAACTATATTACGTGAGGCTTTGATAATTATGTGTATGCATAAAGGTGAAATAATTATGTGTATGCATAAAGGTGGAAAGTCATCTGAAGGCATATGATATGTTGTTTTATAACTTCGAGCTATGCACTATTGTTAGCTTCGTTGGATTTGTTGCAGCAACTCACATACATGAAGTATTGTGCTTGTTAGTCGAGACCTACTCTATGTCTTCAAATCTTGAATTTTAATGAGACGTGCATGTCTTCAAGTCTTGAATTTTAACTAGACATGCATTGCACGTGCATCGTTTACTAGTTCTTCTTTAAGTTGGGGAAAAATTTCTGAAGAAAATGTTGGAGAAGAATTTTTAAAAGAAAAAAAGAAAGAAAAAGAAAAAGGACGGCAAACAGCAGCCGCCAACGAATACCGAGTCCACTTCCCGCAGCTCCTCCTCCTCCTCCGCCCAATCGACTACCAGCCAACACTCCACCGCCCGCCCAGCTCAGAGATCCGGCCGCCGCCAGGATCCCGGGGAGGTGGCGCCGCCGCCGCCGCCTACATGGCCCTCCACCACCGCGCGCGGCTCCGCTCCCGCGCCGCGCCTCTCCTAGCCGTCGTCGTCCTCGCGGTCCTCGCCCTCGTCTCGCTCCTCCGCGCCAGCCACGTTGGGGGCGGCCTGGCCCCGCCCTCCGCCGTCTCCACCGCGGCCGCCCGCAACCGCACCGCCGCGCAGCGCAAGATCCTGCTCGACCCCTCCTTCACCCCGCGCCTGCCGCGCCAGGGCGCGCTGTCCCTCTCCCTCGCCGCCCGCAACGCGCTGCCGCCGCGCAACGCGGGCCGCTTCCCCCGCCTCCCCGACGGCCACCTCAAGATCGTCCTCTACGTCCACAACCGGCCCCGCTACCTCCGCCTCGTCGTCGACAGCCTCTCCCGCGTCGACGGCATCGGCGAGGCGCTGCTCGTCGTCAGCCACGACGGCTACTTCCCCGAGATGGACGAGATCGTCAAGGGCATCGCCTTCTGCCAGGTCAAGCAGATCTTCGCGCCCTACTCGCCGCACCTGTTCCCGGACTCCTTCCCGGGCGTCGCGCCCGGGGACTGCCGGGACAAGGACAGGGCGGCCGAGAAGCGGTGCCGGGGCGAGCCTGACCAGTACGGCAACCACCGCTCCCCGAGGATCGTGTCGCTCAAGCACCACTGGTGGTGGATGATGAACACCGTGTGGGATGGGCTGGAGGAGACCAGGGATTTCGATGGGCACGTCCTCTTCATCGAGGAGGACCACTACATCTTCCCCAATGCATACCGCAACGCGCAGCTGCTTGTAGATTTGAAGCCAAAGAAGTGCCCCCAATGCTATGCCGTCAATCTGGCGCCGTCCGATGTCAAGGCGAAAGGGGAAGGTTGGGAGAGCATGGTTGCTGAGAAGATGGGTAACATTGGCTATGCCTTCAACAGGACTGTGTGGAGGAAGATTCATGCCAAGGCTAAGCAGTTCTGCGACTTCGATGAGTACAATTGGGATATAACCATGTGGGCAACGGTGTATCCGTCGTTTGAAGCTCCTGTTTACAGTCTGAGGGGGCCTAGGAGGAGTGCTGCACATTTTGGTAAGTGTGGCCTGCACCAAGGCCAAGACTCCAGCAATGTCTGTGTGGATCATGGTGTGGGAGCTGTAGAACTAGATGCGATCGACAAGGTTCCTAACATCAAAGCTGATTGGCCAGTCCACATCATCACGAAACAACCGGGGTATCAGGCTGGTTTCAAAGGATGGGGTGGCTGGGGCGATCGGCGTGATCGGGAGCTTTGCTTGAGTTTTGCATACATGTACCATGTTAAAGACACATTGTCTGCATGATGGGGTTATAGGCACACGAATTTTGGCATTCATGATGCCCTTGTTGTAGTGTTGTTTGGCATGTTTCGATCGATTCATACACGGTTTGTGATATAAATAGTCTTTCACCCTTTCTCTCAGTTTTGTAGAATAGTTCTCTATTCAGAGACATTGCCTTGGACTATGGGTTAACTTTCCCAAACTGTATGATGTACTTTTATAACTCACTGATATGGATAGAGTTTATTGTTTCAAGAGCATTTGCAACATTTATTATTAAGAGATTGTCATGTTTACTTTGTTTAACCGAAGTACTGCTTTCTTTGCATCTTTAACATTCAGGGATGCTTAATGCCTGTTGATGATCAATGCCTCTTACTGTTGTCTTACCATGTCTAGTGACATCAGTATCTCTTGTCTGTTGTATGATTGGAAACTAATACTTAGTACTAATGGTTTCCACAATACTTCATATTGTTTGGCCATCATATGCATATTTTTATCTTCTTCAGTTTCGTATGCTTCTTGCATGGTGTTTCTATTTTTAGCTACTTGTATTTCTTAGAACTCATCTACTCTTTGAGTTACATGCTTGCAGTATTATAGGATTTGTAACTGGTGAAGTTTAGACAGGCACAGAGATATTGATACTCACTGAACAACAAAATATGAAGTTTTCTTAACTGTTGTTAATGTGTTTAATTAGATACTATATAATTCACTTATCATGGCCTAAAATTTTCTTTATGTGCTCGTTATCATTCACTGTAAGAAGATGATCCAACATGACTGCACAACGAAATTAGGAGAGCTTAATTAGCTAAGAAAGGAGTCATGGAGTGCACAATCAGGTACATACAGCAAATTTATTTTTGTGTGCTGGTTGCTGTTAGGTCTGTGATGTTGGGCTGGTCTGTACATGGACTGGACGCAAATCACAACCAAACTCCAGCTTTCTCCGTCCGCTGTTAGTATATTTGACTCATCTGACCCTGGAATGACTGGAGGGCTGTTTAGAGAGGCACGTAAAGCCTCTTTTATCAGTAAGCATTCTATTCCCCTGCAATCATCATATCCAATTATCTTCCTATTCTGTTCTAATTGTAAGCATTCTATTCTATTTGCACTTATCGTATTATTCTTATGATGCAGCCCTCAATATATTTTCGTACATCTTTGCTTTGCAAGTAACACATTGATGTTTACTCCATGTGTTTAAGTCAACGTTTCAACAATTTGCCCCAGTTAAACATCAAGCTTGCTCTCATATCATGCTCACACTCAACCAGATGTCCAGATCAGTCATTGCTTATTTTTAATTAATGTTTTTTTGTGTGAATATGCTGCCTACGTGTTTATTGGATACTCAAGCTTCTGCAGGTGCATTCCCTATTGTTTCCCTCTTGCATTTACTTCTTACGTGCACATGGTTATTCTTTCCCTTCTTTTGTGGGTTGAACTACTGAAACATTTATATGATATGGACATAGACCATGTTGACTGTAGAGAAAGAAGAAACAACATGTTCATTCTTTGAGTATAACTTGTATCTGATAGCTTTGAACTACTGCGTGATCGTTTATCTGTATAGTGGAACACATGGTTTCGACTTGGTTCATAATTCTGTTATCCTGAGGCAACAACTATGATCACATTATTCTTTTTAATTATAAATTTGCAATGTCGGCTGTATGTTTGACATATAACCACTAACCAGTCCGATATGGTCATGTATCTCTGGTGGCTCTTGCTCAAATCCTTTCGGTTTACTAGCATTTTTTACAGCAGTAATTACTTGCAGTTTGTGCTGCTATAATTATGTAGAGGTATGAGCAAGTAACGTAACAGAATGACATTTGCTTGACCAAAACATTTTGCTGCCCTGCAGGTTGCTGAGAAGCCTCTTTCTAGCAGAACATTATCCATGGTGGTTCCTATGTCACAGGGTAAGGTAATGACTTATGTAGTTTGCTTTATATTTCTTTCTTTAGGTAAGCATTGAATGTGATGCCATTTTTTGTTATTCCTCTAGGTTCCATTCTTTGCCAACGATGAAGAATCTTCTGCGCCACCCAAAGGGGATGCCTTTTTCATCCCTATAAGAGAGAACCCAAGAGCCTGATTATCCTTATACATAGTTCAAATGGCAACTGTGTATCCATCGTTTGGAGCTCCTATTTACAGTCTAAGGGGACCTAGGAGGAGTGCTGCACATTTTGGCAAATGGGGCGTGCACCAAGGTTGGAATGGCAACCGTTTATCCATCAGTAACCTTGCTTGAGTTCGGCCTGCACATTTTTAGCTAGTGAATTTTTTAGGAATGCAGAGATACTCACTGAACATCAAGATATGGAGTTTTCTTCAAGTCCCCTTGACTGTTTTTGATGTCGGTTTATTAGACATTATCTAATTTACTATCATGGTCAGGACTCTAATGTTTGTCGACATATCATTATAGCTTAAACATTCTTTATATGCTTGTCACCATCCATTGTAAGAAGATTATAGAACTTATCTGCAAAATAAAACTAAGCGAGCCTATTAGCTGATAAAGGAGCCATGGACTGCATAGTCAGGTATGTATAGTAAGTTAATATTTCTGTCTTGGCTGCTGTCTGGTTTAAACTGTTGGGGTAGTCCATTCTTGGGCTGGATCACACAATCACTACCAAACCCCAGCTGCTGGTAGCCTGGTATTTTCGGCACATCTAGTCTTTTGGAATGACTGGAGAGCTGTTTAGCAGCACCTGAAGCCTTCTCTAACAGTAAGCATCATTTTCCCATGCAGTTATCATATTTAGGCTATGCAATTATTCTTAAGAATGTTGCACGTTATCCAATTATTTTTGTGTCACATAACCCTCTTTTTTCTGTATATATTCTGCTTTGTAAATAAAAAAGTTGATATTTACTTTGTGTGTAAGGCAATAGTTTAACAATCTGCCCCTGGTTAAACTCTGAGCTTGTTCTCAGTCTACATTCAGGCTCTACCAGATTAGTGTTCTGTCTCGTAATTATTCAACACTTCTTTCTGATTGACTAATTTTATTTAACTTTTGTGCATATGCACACCTGCATTTTTAACTGGATACTGAAGATTCTGCAGGTGGATTCTCTGTTGTTTCCAGTATGAAGAATCTGACTCCATTGGGACAGCAGTATGACCTCTTGAATTTACTTCTTACCTGCACATGGCTATTATTTCCCTTTTCGTGGATTACCTTCGAGATAATTGCATGAAGGTGAACAATAATGTGATCAATAAAGCTGGTATGTGATGTGGAAATAGATAGCGTTGGAAGTAGAAAAAGAACAAACAGGTTCTTGTCAATAACCTGCATCTGATTACTTTGATGTTAATTGTTTATCTTTAGAGTGGAATATATGGTTTTGCCTTGCTATTCATTTGTGGGAAATTTAATTTATCTGTAATGAACACAATGATACAACAACAACAACAACAAAGCCTTTAGTCCCAAACAAGTTGGGGTAGGCTAGAGGTGAAACCCATAAGATCTCGCGACCAACTCATGGTTCTGGCACATGGATAGCAAGCTTCCATGCACCCCTGTCCATGGCTAGTTCTTTGGTGATGCTCCAGTCCTTCAGATCTCTCTTTACGGACTCTTCACATGTCAAGTTCGGTCTACCCCGGCCTCTTTTGACATTCTCAGCATGCTTAAGTCGTCCGCTGTGCACTGGGGCTTCTGGAGGCCTGCGCGGAATATGCCCAAACCATCTCAGACGATGTTGGACAAGCTTCTCTTCAATTGGCGCTACCCCAACTCTATCTCGTATATCATCATTCCGGATGCGGTCCTTCCTTGTGTGGCCACACATCCATCTCAACATGCGCATCTCCGCCACACCTAACTGTTGCACATGTCGCCTTTTAGTCGGCCAACACTCAGCGCCATACAACATTGCGGGTCGAACTGCCGTCCTATAGAACTTGCCTTTTAGCTTTTGTGGCACCCTCTTGTCACAAAGAATGCCAGAAGCTTGGCGCCACTTCATCCATCCGACTTTAATTCGATGGTTCACATCTTCATCGATATCCCCATCCTTCTGCAACATTGACCCCAAATATCGAAAGGTGTCCTTCTGAGGCACCACTTGCCCATCAAGGCTAACATCCTCCTCCTCCTCGTTCCTAGTAGTACTGAAAGCGTACCTCATGTACTCGGTTTTAGTCCTACTAAGTCTAAAACCTTTCGATTCCAAGGTTTGCCTCCATAACTCCAACTTCCTGTTGACCCCCGTCCGGCTCTCATCGACTAGAACCACATCGCCCGCAAAGAGCATACACCATGGGATATCTCCTTGTATATCCCTTATGACCTCATCCATCACCAAGGCAAAAAGATAAGGGCTCAAAGCTGACCCTTGATGCAGTCCTATCTTAATTGGGAAGTCCTCAGTGTCGCCATCACTTGTTCGAACACTTGTCACAACATTATCGTACTTTGTTGGGACTTTGTGTTTCTCCAAGGCCCACCACATAACATTCCGTGGAATCTTATCATAGGCCTTCTCCAAGTCTAAGGATGGCAATTTTACCCATGGGTACGGGTACCCGCAGGTACCGTACCCGCATGGGCCAGGTATGGGCACACTTTGATACCCATGGGTAGTACCCATACCCTACCCGTTAAGTCATGGGTAGGGTACGGGTATAGCCTTGTACCCACGGGTATACCCATACCCTGCCCGCTTGTGAAATAATGTTAAATTGTCGTCAATTATTTATTCTTTTTCATGTGACTCGTCTACTCCTACTCTCTTATGAGTATGTTATGATTTCTAAATTTTGGTGGTGGTTATGTACTTATCTACATGTTATGTAGTTGAGATAATTGTTTTTTTTGTCAAATGTGCTATCATTGAGTGTAAAATTATAAACAACTTGTGTATTATTTGTTCTACCCGTCGGGTACCCAATGGGTATGGGTACCCATCGGGTATGGGTATGGGTAACGTTTCATACCCATGGGTACGAGTATGGGTAGAATTTTGTACCCACTGACCATTCGGGTTTGGGTATGGTATTGCTCTACCCTGCCCATACCCTACCCATCGCCATCCTTATCCAAGTCAATGAACACCATATGTAAGTCCTTTTGCTCCCTATATCTCTCCATAAGTTGTCGTACCAAGAAAATGGCTTCCATGGTCGATCTCCCAGGCATGAAACCAAACTGGTTTTTGGTCACGCTTGTCATTCTTCTTACACGGTGCTCAATGACTCTCCCATAGCTTCATTGTATGGCTCATCAGCTTAATTCCACGGTAATTAGTACAACTCTGAACATTCCCCTTGTTCTTGAAGATTGGTACTAATATACTCCGTCTCCATTCTTCTGGCATCTTGTTTGCTCGAAAAATGAGGTTGAAAAATTTGGTTAGCCATACTATCGCTATGTCCCCGAGGCCTCTCCACAGCTCAATGGGGATACAATCAGGGCCCATTGCCTTGCCTCCTTTCATCCTCTTTAAAGCCTCCTTGACCTCCGACTCCTGGATTCGCCTCACAAAACGCCTGCTAGTATCACCAAAGGAGTCATCCAGATCAATGGTAGAGCTCTCACTCTCCCCATTGAACAACTTGTCAAAGTACTCCCGCCATCTATGCTTAATCTCCTCGTTCTTCACCAGGAGTTGATCTGCTCCGTCCTTGATGCACTTGATTTGGTTAACATCCCTCGTTTTCCTCTTTCGGCTCTTGGCCATCTTATAGATGTCCCTTTCGCCTTCCTTCGTGTCTAACTTTTGGTAGAGGTCCTCATACGCCCGAACCCTTGCTTCACTCACAGCTCGCTTTGCGGCCTTCTTTGCCATCTGGTACTTCTCTATGTTGTCTGCACTCCTATCCAGATATAGGCTTCTGAAACAATCTTTCTTCTCCTTGATTGCCTTCTGGACAACATCATTCCACCACCAGGTATCTTTAGCTTCTCTTCTACTTCCCTTGGACACTCCAAACTCCTCTCAGGCCACCTTACGAATGCAAGTCGCCATCTTCATTCACATGTTGTCTGCATCACCTCCTTCCTCCCAAGGCCCCTCCTTAATGACCCTCTCCTTGAACACCTGAGCTACCTCTCCCTTGAGCTTCCACCACTTCGTTCTAGCGACTTTGGCACGCTTGTCCCGCTGGACACAAATCCGAAAGCGGAGGTCAGCAACCACAAGCTTATGCCGAGGGACAACACTCTCTCCAGGTATCACCTTACAGTCTAGGCATGCACGCCTGTCTTCTCTTCTCAAGAGGATGAAATCAATCTGGTTAGAGTGCTGCCCACTACTGTAAGTCACTAGATGTGATTCTCTCTTCTTAAAGAGGGTGTTAGCTACGATCATGTTGTAGGCTAATGCAAAGCTTAAGACATCTTCTCCTTGATTCCTGATGCCATAGCCAAATCCCCCATGCACCCCTTCAAAACATGTGTTAGATGTGCCCACGTGGCCATTGAGATCTCCTCCTATGAAGAGCCTCTCGCCAATCGGTACACTCCTAACCAAGTCCTCCAGGCCTTCCCAGAACTCCCTCTTGGTGTTCTCATTCTGGCCTACTTGTGGGGCATATGCGTTGATAACGTTGAGGACTAAGTCCCCAACTACCAGCTTGACCAGGATAATCCGGTCCCCACGTCTCTTGACGTCTACCACTCCATCCTTGAGGCTCTTGCTGATCAAGATGCCTACTTCATTTCTGTTTGCAACCGTCCCCGTGTACCACAACTTGAAGCCGGTACCCTCCACCTTCTTCGCCTTCTGTCCCCTCCATTTGGTCTCTTGGACGCAAATGATATCAACGCCTCTCCTCACCGCTGTATCAACTACCTCCCGAAGCTTACCTGTCAGAGACCCTACGTTCCAGCTACCTAATCGAATCCTCCTAGGCTCGGCTAGCTTCCTTACCCTTCGCACTCGTTGAGTCAAATGCGAGATGGAACGGAATAGATGTTAAAGTGACTTTCTGGAGAGACTTTGATGATAGGCTCATGAGATTATGGTTTGTGTTCGAACAGATCCGAGTCTCTCTTTCCAAAGAGTATGATAGAGCAGTTTGGAAGCTCCATATCTCTGGGTTCTATAACTCCAGTCATGCACTGTCTTGGAGATCATGCACTCCAAATTAGCTTCATTAAATTCATTAGAACATATATATCATACTAGATATATTTGATGTTATAGATACTAGCAATTTTTTCTATAAAGCTAATCAAACTTAAAGGAGTTTGACTTGGACAAACCTAGAACTTCAAATATACTGAACGGAGAGAGTACATCTTAATCTAACGGAGAGAGTACATCTTAATCTATATAACAATCAATATTGGAGTAAAAAATTGCTGTATTACCACAAACATACATAAACACAAATTTCTGTTTGATAATCAATACAGAAACGTATTGAAGATTATACTTTATTTCCTGAAACCAAAACTATTGATATCCAATCATTTGACATGGAAGAGTAACCAGCACACACTTCATATGCGGAAGAGTTGAAAGATACAGTTGCTAAGTGTTTCCAAAAATGTGCGGAAGAGTTGAAATATACAGTTGCTAAGGGTTTCCAAAAATAATTTAGAAGGCGAAGAAGCAGACGTCTTGTATCGTTGCCGCCTTATTGTTCGGTTGGCTTGCAATGCTTTAGAAACAAATATGCAGATTATTTAGTTGTCAAGGACACTGCAGCAAGATCATCGAGGATAACTTGCAGACAACAATATTTCTTCCTCCATAGTGTATTGCCTGCTAGCTTCCACAACAACTGCTTCAGTTGGCATGTTTAGAGACCCAGTTTGATCCCTGTCGTATCTCCTTGATGCAACGGTATCAGGTGCCACACGCATGTTAGTTATCAGAATTTCAAGTTTCATCTCCACTGTCCTCCGCCGCCCGCTTTACGAGTTCTATCGAAATTGTTTGTGGCCTTCTCTAGATTCAACAAGGAATGATCATTCTTTCACCAAAATATGTCTTCTGTGATATTAGCTGTTGCAACAATAACCCATGATTTTGCTTGAATAATATTTTTTTCAGTTTGTTTGCTCTATTTAACTTGATTCTCTGTGCTACAAAGGGGGCAGCAAGTACTAGAAGCAAAAAAACTGAGCTACTGGCCCACCGACCTATGACCAAACCTGTAAAACATGGTATCATAGGTGAAGAGACGAAGTCATGAGTTTGGAGCAATGAAATTGTTCGAGGAAGAATGTATGATCATGTGGCACGAAGGCGAAGACCCATTGGTATGGCATACCGAGCTCTTGATCGTGCAGCCTAGCATGGCAGGGGCCATTTGATTGAACTCATAATGCTCTGTTATGTTAAGAAAATAGTCTGATTCCACTAATAACGCTTGGTGCATGGATTCGAAAGAACCAAAAGCAACACCATCCCTGTCAACCTGGAGTGTGTAGGAAGCGAGAACCTTAAGTATGGTTGCCTGGCAACAGCAGATGCCGGAGCAGCTAGTACCGGCAGCCATGCTATCTATATATTCTGCAGGTTTCTAGGCTGTGGTTATCTGGAAAAATATGGCTTTACTAATATTGTTTCCTGTGCTGTTACGTGGTGTTGGTTGAAAACATCTTCTTTTTGCCGCTGCATGTGAAGAGTGCCTCACTTACTAAAGCCTTCTGTCCAGAGACACCTGATCCCAGTTTTGCCAAGATCACAGCAAGAAGAGCTCAGCTGGTGTCACGAAAGCTGATAATATCTGCGTCTTCGCTGCTATTCCTGGTTCTGTAATGCCTCTACTTTTGCTGTTTTAGTTTTGAGAATTTACCTCATAGGGGTGATGCGCTGAATCTTGCAAGAAACTGGTGGTTTCATGAATGGAATGGAACCTGGCAGGAGCCTTTCGTTCGGAAAATAACAGTTCAGTTATTCTCTAGCACCATCTATGATCACATTGTTCTTCTTAACTTGCAAATTTGCAATCTCCGTTTCATTTTTTTTTTGCAATCTGGGAAGTCCAATATGGTCACGTGTTCGGTGTCGTTTGCTTCGAATCCTTCGGGACACTCCCAGCAATGCCTCTGCTGTCTATTGGGAATGGTCGAGCCTCACCTAGAGTGCAAAGTTATTTTAAAAGTGTTTCTGGGGTTATAGAGTTATGAGGAATTGACATAATAGAAACATGTGCTTGACTGAAACAAGTTCAACGGTCAGAGTTTATCACCAGAACAAGTTCAACGCTCATAATTTTTCAGAAGAAACATTCAATGCTGCCGTGGTCTGTCTCTCCCTGTGGGCTGGCGCCTGCTACTGTGACCCCTCACTGTCCACTCTCCAGAGGGTAGCGGTTTTGGGAACCTTCTGGGAGGTCCCATTCCTTATATATATATTTTTCTATGTTCTTCTTTATTGATTTATTGGTGCTTTTTATATCCTTTTCTTTATGGTTTTCATCAGGGTTTTCCTTTTTCTTTTTTCTTTTTCCCAAATACGCATGGACTTTTTTGAAGACATGTTATACATTTTTTGCATGCATGTGGAACCATTTTCATACATGTCGAACAATTTTCAACTACATGTTCGGATATTGTTCAAATAAACGTTGAACACGTTTTTGAATGGTACGAAATATTTTTTGAATAACACAAACATTCATTTCAAGGTTATGAAATATTTTAAAAAATTACAAGATTTTTTAAAAATATATAAACATTTCTGAAATACATTTTGAACAATTTTTTGTATGGTATGAAGCATTTTGTAAATTATGTGAACATTTTTTTACGTTGTATAAACATTTCTAGAAGTTATTACGAACGGTTTTAATGCCTCACACATTTTTCTTGAGTAATGGAACATATTTTTTACATTACACCATTTTTTTTACATTGTATAAACATGTTTTAACAATTTCACAAACGAAGTATTGAAATGCATGGACATCTTTTTAAATGCCACAAGCTTTTTTCTTCAATTGTACGAGTTCTTTTAAATGTTATGTACATTTATTGAGAGACGCGAATATTTTTTAAATGCCACGGATCTTTTTTTGCTATCTATATTTTTTACACGTTCCATGCACATTTATTTAGACTCAGGGACATTTCAAAAATTTAGGTAAATTAGTTTTCAGCATATATGTATTTAGAATACTTCAGAAAAACATATACAAAAACCGTGCGGCAGGCGTCGTGAGCCATCTTCAAATCATTCCAATTATATTATACAAAAACTAGCGAACGAATATAAACTTTCGAATAAGTTAGTACTACTGAACGAACTAAGCCCATCTTGCGGTCTGGGCGGAGCTCCACTTTGGCGCGGCAACTATATCTCGCATGTAGCGAAATATGCTTACGTCTCGCTGAAGGATTCCATTCCACCTGTAAGTACTTGGGCAACCCATATTTGCTGCTCGTTTTCTCGTTCGCTGAATTTCAATTGCCTTCCCTGTGTTCGTTTGCTGGGTTGGTTTCCTCTGTTTTTTTCTTCTCTTTTTTGTTTTCTTAAGATTTTCTTTCTTTTCATCGTTTTCTTCATTTTGATTGTTCTTACTTGTTTTTTTGTTTATTCATTGTTCTCTTCGGATTTTTGTCTTTTCTTTGTTCTTTCATCGGTTTTTACATTTTCTCTTGGTTTTCACTTGTTTTTTTATTTCTCTTTTTATTGTTGGTGCTTTGTTTCAATTTAATTTATTTATGTTTTCCTTGGTTTTCAGTATACATTCTACATTTTTTGTATACTTAAGAAATATTTTTTATATACACATTTAACCTTTTTTAATACATGATTCTCACCTTTTCTGAAATCTTATATTTTTGTGCCTACTCTTTTTTCCTTACATATAGTATATTTTCTGTATATAACTAATTCATTTTTGTAATACACTTGAATGTTTTATAAATACAAGTTTAAAATTTTATGAATACTTGGTCAACATTCTTTCCATACACATTTTTTATATTTTTTAAAACATTATATTTTTCATGTCTACTTTTTTGTCCAAAAATATTGTACATTTTTATTGAATATCTGATAACTTTTTTGACTACATGTTTACAAGTTTTTGAAAATACAAGTTTAACATTTTTTGAAGACATGAGCAACATTTTTCTATACACCCTTTAATCCTTGTTTTTGAAATCTTATACATTTTTTATGTCTTCCTTTTCCATATACATATTGTACTTTCTTGGTATATAGCTAATACATTTTTCCAAATACACATGTACCATTTCTTAAATACAAATTTAATATTTTTAAGGCATAATCAATTTTTTTCTGTACACATTAGAAATTGCGCCCGTGTCAAGCTCGTGAGAAAACTGAAGGCATGACAGTGCCATTTTTCAATAGTTTTCTCTGTTTTCACTGGGGATTTTTCTTTGTTTTCTTCATTTTCACTGCTTTTTCTTCTTCTTTCTTGTCCATATTTCTTTTGTTTTCTTTGTTGCTTTCTCGTTTAGTACCGGTTTCTGTTTTCAGTACACATTTAACATTTTTTGTACGTATCATTAGTATTTGTTATATACACATTTAACATTTTTGAAATACGTGATTAACAATTTTTTTAATCTTGATGTTTACCTTTTCCATACATATTGAGCATTTTTATAATATATCCTATACATTTTTCTAATACTCGTTTAATTTTAAAAATAAAAGTTTAAGATTTTTTTCATATGTGGTCAACATATTTTGTACACACTTTTAAATATTTTTCAAATGCTGGATTAACATTTTTGAAATTCTAGATTAATATTTTTTGAATACATGGTATATTTTTTTCTGTACACGTTGAACATATTCAAGTGCTTGATTAACATTTCAAGTACAAGATGATTTTTTAAATATATGATCAATTTCTTTTCATACGCGTTGTGTTTTTGTGTGTACAATTTTTGTGTACATGAGAAACATTTTCTCTATACACATTTAAACTTTTTCAAATGTTTGATTAATATGTTGTCAATTTTTTATGTAAAGTTGTTTTTGTAATATATTTATTTAAAATGTTTGAAAGTACATAAAAAATAGAATAAAAGGAAAAACAATATGACCACTATATGAGATGAAGTCTTTTACCCGTCAAAAAACAGGGGGGGGGGTAATATTATTGGCCCGTCACACATTTTTGAAGTAAATTCCCTGACCTTTTCGAGCATCAGCCATGGTCCATGATTTGTGTTTTTTTTTTACATTCACCTTCTTTCATTTCGTCCATCCTTCATTGGTTCGTACGTCACAACATATTCAAGATCAAATGTATGATGGGACGTAACTTTTCAGCATGTCTGGTACACCCATAAAATAAGGGGATACCAAATTTACGATCAACAATCAAACATGGAGACGTGCAAGTGATGGGTTGCAGACTTGCTGATCGAGCTGACCTAGAATATGCATGTGTCCGTGTTTTGTTCATACGTCATAGGATACTAGAATCGTTTTCCATACATCGCCTTTATGGATCTCGATCTAGACTCTCGCCAAAGTCGAACCTTCCCTATGCTCTCCCATAAATATCACACGATCGAGAAGTAGGGGCATCAGATGCAACCACTGAATGAGGAGGTTAGTGATCTCACGACGAGCCAACCATGCAATTTGTCTAGGTACCTATGCAACGGTCGTTTGCCGGCATGGAGAGCGTGGAAGCATGACACGAAGTACGGTCGATCGGCGTGGGTGCCATGGAGAACAGCTATGCCGAGACCGACGACAAAGCCCACACCACCACCTTCTCTCCTACCTAGCCATGAGTTCTCCGCATCCTCCCTGCACAACCGTGACCCTTCCCCTGCTCGCATCGCTCGCCGTCACAAAAGTAAACCTACTGCTACCTTGGCCTGCTGCATATATATGGCGAGGTCCATTCGTATCCACGTTGGCTCAGCTCTGTCGGCGTCTCCCTTGTGAGCGGAGCGAGAGAAACAGCCTCGGAGCGGTTGTAGAGAGCGTCTCACCGGTGTCTCAGCATGAACATCCCCAGATTGGCAGCATCATCCCTTTGCTCTACAGTTGGAAGGTCATACACAACCAGCATTAGTGCACGCCCGCTTGTAGCTGGAATAGCAGGTTGAATTTGTATGTGCAACCAAATTTCAAGGTAAGCAAGACGTTGGTCTCTTACGCGTTAAATTTTTAAACGTCGGCCTGCTTTGGCATGGTTCAATGACAAGTGTGTCATGCGGTGGTTGAGATCACCGCGTTTGGATTGACCACGTTCTTACACGTCGTGATCAGGTGAACACCATGACCACGTGGACAAGAGCGCGAAAGAGGATAAACGGTGACATGGGTGCCGCAATGTGTTGAAATGGAGGACATAACCCTTTGGGGTCTTGACCCATGTTTATTGAGCTAGAAGCTTGTGTTTTTTTCTCTCCCATTGCAACGCACGAACATGCTTGCTAGTAACTATATCAAAGATCAACAAAAAAATAGGTTGTCTTGATATGCAACTAGGTGGATAACACATATGACAAGTTTAACAACAACAAATGCAAGCACAAGATAATCACACAATACAAGCTTGCACAAAGTAAAGGCACGAGGTAACCGCAAGTGGAGCCGATGGAAACAAGGATGTGTTTCCGAAGTTTCCTTCTTTGGGGAAGCTACATCTCTGTTAGAGAGGTGTGGGGGAACAATGGCCCCTAAGATGTCACTAAGACCATCTTATTCTCCTCACACCCTCTCACAATGCAAGATGATGCGATTCCACTAGCGGTACCCTTGAAGGCGGCAACCGCACCTTTACAAACAAAGTTAAGGCTCTCTTTACAAACTAATTGGAGGCTCTGAACACCACCATCAAGCTTTCATCACAATGGAAGTGACTCCCTGGTGACTTCTTCCGTCAGATCATATCTCAATATCATGGTTTAACTACAAGCATTAAACTCGGCTTTGTTCATGCAGATTGATAGTGACCTTAATATCATTAAAACCTAAGTATTCATCAGTTCCCAACTAAATATCGATCAACCTCACAACTAAAATCACATCTTCATTCTTAATTATGGTACAATTCAGTGGTAACGCACATCCAAATCATACCTTAAATAGTTTCGTTATTAGCAAACAAATCAACTCAGACATCAAGAACCAGGGCAACTAAATATTATGTCTGATTGTTTATTTATGTCAAGGGTCATATCCAATCTAAATATTATTGCTGATTGTTTATTCATGCCAAGGGTCATATCCAAATCTATTCACTGGTCCAAACACAAAACAAGCGACAACAGCGAACCATCACACCAATTCAACTAGAAATTAAGAAATTACAACTTCTTGTTCTTGCACGCAATTTGAAATGGTCGGGATGTCACACAAAACCAACTCATTACTTCTCCCTCTCCCCTCTCCCCCTCCACACGTAACACACATATCTCCCCCCCCCTCTCTAATTCTCTATCAACTTTTCTTTTTCGGACAACCTCCATCAGAATAGAGATAATAAGATTTTTTTTTCAGTTTCTTTTATTCCACCATAAGGATAAATCTATTAACAATTGCATGTGTATAGACTGCATGCACCTACATCTTTAAAAATGGAGATAGAACAAAAATGAAAGAAGAGGAGAAAAAAACAAAAAAGTAGTATATCATATATATTGTGATGTCACGTAGATTAGACTTAGTTAATTATTTTCAAAATGCGAACTAACCACACCGCTCTTGATATATACATAATTTATATCAAAACTTTATACTTACTATATTATTATGTTAATTAAGGAGTATAAATTTTCATTACTTATTTGGCACACTTAACAAAAAAACAAGTTAAATATTAGTTTCATTATTTTATAAATTTAATAATGTAATTGTGAAAAATACTCATGCGTTGCGCATTCAATTTCTACATTATAACAAGAAAACGATACTTTGTGTGAATTATGAAGCTTATACATATCTATGTTAGATATCTCAAAAACATACAACATTGTAATAGTGGTTTTACTATATAATTAAGAAAATATATGTGTAGAACATTCTAGAGTAGAAATTTCATGATATGTGAGGGATATTTCAGATAGGATAATCCTACACTACACCTACGAAGTGGCTACAAAGGTTTACGTAAGTTTCCAAACTACAAACCTCTCGGTCCCTTATTTTAACGGGAATGGGCCCCTCCCTCCAAATAGATCGAATAAGCTCGTAAAACACGTAACAAATTTTACGTACGTCTAGCATTGTTCTTTCAGATATACTCGTTTATGGAGCACTGATGTATAAATTTAACCATATTTATCAAATCATATGTGAGGGATTATGTAATGTATAAATTTAACCATATGGTTAAATGATTTAAATATATACTATTTTTATTTTAAAAATATCGGGTGTACATCTATACACCCATGTACTCATGTAGCTCCGTCCATGCGCAGCAGCTAGCTGTCTCGTGCCGTTTCATTCCAAAACAGCAGTGGCGTAGCTAGGCTAGCTCCACGACCAGGGCCAACTTCAGTGCTACCATGGAAAACAGTATCAGTCCCTGAGCCGTCGATGGATAACGCTTCGCTAGGGTTTCCCCACCCATGCGATCGGGGGGCGATCCCAACGCCGCCACCGCCGCCGGACGCCGTGCCGACTGCGTGTGGCTCTGCCTCCGGCACACTGCTTATGCAACCTGCTGGGACCGCGGCGGCCCAGTCCGCCTCCCGATCGCGACTGCCTTCTGGTGGCAGCGATCCCGTCGTCTCCGAGTTGGATCATGGCACCGAGAGTCCGCGGCAGCCACGGCAGGACTCGCTAGGGCAACATGCACCCTCGCGCAAGGAAAGCCCCGACTGACCTCCTTTTAAACCTGGATCAGGGCGATCTTTTGGGCGTACCACGAAGGAGCCACCAGATCGGTATCTCACACATGCGTCGCACTCCTCGATTCCCTTCCCCTCCGACGAGATGGCTGGGTCTAGGTCGCAGCTGGGGGTGAACTTGCCGGCGGCGGCAGGAAACCTAGGGGTTGGTGGGGGCGATCATGGGGCTCCCTTAGTGGATGCTTCCCGCCCAAAGCCTTCAACTAGGGTTTCTGTTGCCAATGGGGCTGGATCCTCCGAAGACCAGAACCAGACCATGGGGGAGCGTAGCATCATGGCTCCAGATGCAAGGCAAGAGATCGATCTTCCGCGAACGACAACTCATGCCGATGATGGTGATGGGGGTTCTTCCGCGCATGATGAGCCCGAGGTTGATGAAAGAATTGTTGAGGTGGATCTGGAGGAGGAGGGTGTTCTCCAGGAACCAGAGAACCCATGGACGGTGATTATGCTTGTCTACTCTTTGGACAGACCCTCTCTAGTGACACTTTTTAGCAATGTAGAGGACGGGTGGAAGCTAAAGGAGGGTGACAACAAGTACCTAGTCCACTTTGGTTGTGAGGCAGACATGGCTAGAGTGTTGAGAGGAGGGCCGTGGCAGTACCAACACGACCCGCTAATCATCAAGGCCTTTGATGGGATGAGGAAGGTGTTTGACTACAAGCTTGACACCATCAGAATCTGGGTGAGGATCCTGGATGTGCCGGTAAACTAGAGAACAAATGCTATCGTCAACGCCCTATGCTTGAAGCTCGGCAAAGTGCTGCAGACTGAACTTGATGAACACAGAGGGAACTTTGTGCGGGTCCATGTCGCCATACCTGTCAACAGGCCGCTTGAAACATCTGTGGCCATGAATGCACGAGTCAAGGAGAAGAAAACCAAAGTTGAGTTTGATATCCAGTACGAGAAGTGCCCACACTTCTGCTACACTTGTGGTTACTTTGGGCATCAGGAGAAGTCTTGCCACATGAGGAACCGCAGTGATGCCCCCTCGGGCAGATACAATGGCAAGCTGAAGTACTCTCCGCCTCGTCAGTTCACACGCCAATCTAGGACGGTGCGCGCCAAAGGAAACCCTATTGCATATAGGGCCCTTGACTTCTCCTCGAAGGGAAGCACATCTTCTACGCGGGGTCATGGGGGCCGTGGTGGCAGGTGAGCAGACAGCGAGCCGACAAGGAGGGCCAGAACGTACACGGAGGAGCGGCGACCCAACCCCGCGGTTGATGAGCTACTTGCAGCGGAGATGCAATGCATGAAGGGGGTGAGCCAAGATGAGAAGGGCAAGCGCAGTGCACACGGCGGTGGGAGTGAACACACACGCAACCAGCAAGATCTTGGCGCCGCCCATGGCGACACCAGTCTGAAGGATCCTTCGAGCATGGACATGATTCTTGCGCTGCACAACCTCTCCAATGAGATAGAGATGATGACCTAGGAATCCTCTGACGCCTCGTTGCTGGGCAAGAGGGTAGCAGGCCCGGACGTGGCCTCTGCCGGCGAGGGAGAAGTGAGCGAGAAGGCTCTGGTGATCTACTCTAACCCAGACGATGCTACTGATACTGCTTTTTCAGGCACACCTAAAAAGAGGCGGACGGAGGAGAACCAGTAGGAGCAGCAGGTCCCACTGTCAGCTGCGAGCCAGGATGTTCACATGGGGGAGGAAGGGAAAGAATCAAAGGCAGTCAGCCCAGGGACCGCCGACAAACTGATGGGGCCGGTGGAGCCCCGTCAGGAGCAATGAGTATCCTAAGCTGGAACTGCCGAGGGGGGGGGGGACTCTCGGACAGTTCGTGATCTTGTGAGCCTGGTTCAGACTCACTCCCCTAGCATTGTTTTTCTTTGTGAGACTAGATAAACCAAAAATAAAATAAGTAGGTATCGAGCTCGCTTAGGGTTGAGAGGTTTTGATGGTCTTGATAGTATTGGTCTTAGTGGAGGGCTGGCTTTGTATTGGCATGAGTCATTATGTGTGGATGTAAAAAATATTAATGAAAGATATATTGATGCATACGTCATGAGAACGGTGGGTGAGCCGCCCTAGAGGCTCACTTTCATCTACGCCAAGCTCCGGATGGAGGACCGGCATCGCATGTGGTCCATCCTCCGCAATCTTCACCAGCAAGCTGCCTTGCCGTGGGCGGTGATTGACAATTTTAATGAGGCCATGTGAGGCTTCGAGCACTTCTCAGCGACGGCACGCTCAGCAGGTCAGATGATCGACTTTCGAGATGTGCATGAAATTTGTGGGCTGGGTGATCTCGGTTTTGCAGGTCTACCCTACACATATGACAACAAGCATGCTGGCCGGGCCAATGTTAAGGTCTGACTTGACCGGGCGGTGGTGAACAATACCTGGAGGGACCTTTTTGATCATGCTAAGGTGGATCATCTTGTGGCTCGTAGCATGGACCACCTCCCTATCCTGCTCAGGTGTGTACGGGAGGATCCGCAACAAGCTACGGGACAGAAATTCAGGCAGTACGAGGTGATGTGGGAGAGGGAACCATCCCTACCAGAGGTCATCATGAATGCATGGACAGAGTTGGGCTCCATGCTTAACCTTGGGGACATCTCCTCGGGGCCGGGCAGCCTGATGAAGCGGCTGCAAGACTGGAGCTGGAAAAAGTTTGATAACGTTATTAAGGAAATTAATAAATCCCGCTCACGGCTCGAAGAGCTTCTATCTATGAATGCAGATAGGAAGGAAATTCGGGAGGTGACAGATAGCTTGAACGAGCTGTTGTATCGTGAGGAGATGATGTGGATGCAATGCTTGCGGGTTGCATGGCTGAAGGAGGGGGATTGGAACACAAAATTCTTCCACAGGAAAGCTAAGTGGCGTGCTAAGAAGAATCGTATTAAGAAATTGGTTGATGCTACAGGAGCAGTTCACAGCGACCATGCAGCGATGGCAGAGATGGTTTCGGAGTATTTCTCCATGCTCTTCTCAGCGGATGAGTCCCTATGCCCGGACCCGGTCATTGCTTTGATTAACACTCGTATTATTGATCAAATGAATGTTGGTCTATGCACAAAGTTCTCTGGCAAGGAGATAGTTGACGCCCTCTTCCAGATTGGCCCCTTGAAGGCCCTCGGGCCGGATGGCTTCCCTGCCCGGTTCTTCCAAAGAAACTGGGAGGTCATGCGGGATCAAGTCATTGCAGGTGTGAAGGAGTTCTTTCGGACATGCGTCATGCCTATTGGGGTGAACGACACAACCATCGTCCTCATTCCTAAGGTGGATAACCCGGAGAGGTTGACGGAGTTCAGGCCCATCAGCCTTTGTAATGTCATCTACAAGGTGGTGGCAAAGTGTCTGGTAAATTGGCTCCGGCCTATCCTTGATGGGATTATATCCCCTGAGCAAAGTGCCTTTGTTCCCGGACGCCTCATCACTGATAATGCGCTCATAGATTTTGAGTGTTTTCACTATATACAGCAAGAGAAAGACCCTGTAAAAAGTTTTTGTGCTTACAAACTGGATTTGTACAAAGCATATGATAGGGTGGACTGAATTTTCTTGGAGCGAATGATGCAAAAGATGGGTTTCGCTCACCGATGGGTGAACTGAATTATGGCGTGCGTCACCTCGGTGAGATACACAGTAAAATTTAATGGGACCCTCTTGGATTCGTTTGCACCATCCCGTGGGCTACGGCAAGGTGATACTCTTTCCCCGTTCCCGTTTGTATTGGTGGCTGATGGGCTTTCTGCTTTGTTGAAGAAGGGAGAAGAAAATGGTGATTACACACCACTCAAGGTGTGTCGCAGAGCTCCTGGTGTGTCACACCTTCTGTTTGCAGATGACACGTTGCTACTTTTCAAAGCAAAGAAGGATGAAGCCAGGAAAGTGAAGGAGGTACTACATGTTTATGAGAGGGCCACTGGTCAGAGCATAAACCCAGCCAAGTGCAGTGCATTGTTTGGCGAGGCTTGCCTAGCGGAGGAACAACACAAAGTTCGGGATGTCATGAACATTGTCACCGACTTGTTTGAGGACAAATACTTGGGCCTTCCAACACCGGATGATGCATGTCTCGTGGGAAATTTCAGAACTTGCAGTCCAGACTCTTGAAGCGCATTATTGCCTGGGGTGACACACTTTCTTTGGCTGGTACGGAAACGATGATCAAAGAAATTGCGCAAGCTATTCCGATGTATGTCATGAGGGTCTTCAAGCTCCCTATGTCTGTCTGCGATGATCTTAACCGCATGGTCCGAAACTTTTGGTGGGGTGCATCGGAGGGGAAGCGAAAGACTCATTGGTTGTCTTGCCGAAGATTCTGGCACGGAAATGCCACGACAGGCTGGGCTTCCGCGACTTTAGGGTCTTCAACCAGGTGTTCTTGGCGTGTCAGGTGTGGCGCTTGCTCACCAACCCTAATAGTCTATGTGTGCAGGTCCTTAAGGCGAGGTATTACCCCGAGGGTCGCCTTGAAGATACCGTCTTCTCCGGCAATGCATCTCCAACTTGGCAGGCCATCCAAAATGGTCTGGAACTACTCAAGAAGGGCATCATTTGGCAGGTTGGAGATGGTCGGGACATACGGATTTGGCGCGATCACTGGATCCCGCGCAAGCCGACTGGACAACTCATCACGTAGCAGGGTACCTGTCGCCTCCGTCGGGTTGCTGAATTCCTAGCGGCAGACGGATCGTGGAGGATGGACCTCCTACTCCGCTACTTCCATCCTGTTGATGTGGAGGCCATCTCTAACATACGCACGTCGAGGCGCATCACCGATGACATCATCGCATGAGGGCCGGAGAGGAACGATATCTTCACCATTCGATCGACATATCGCCTAGCCATGGACGAGCGTGAACGTCCATCGGCTACCGCCACGAGCAGGGCACCCGATGGTCATCACGCCATCTGGAAGATCATATGGGGTGCCCTGCTCCCCCTAAGGTACGCGTGTTCGCTTGGAGGATCATCACAAATTCACTCGCTACTTGGGTCAATAAATTCTCTAGACATCTTGAGGTCTCTGACCACTGTCCTCTGTGTGGTCTGGAACAGGAGGACATGTTCCATGCTTTCTGCAGATGCCCGCTGGCGAAGGAGGTGTGGTAGTCCATGGCCTTGGACTGGGCCATCCTGCGGGTGGACGAGATTTCCAACACGGGGCCGGAGTGGATCTTCACGCTACTCGAACCCCTTGATGAGGCAAGAAGGATGATTGTGCTCATGATCATGTGGAGGACCTTGCATGTACGGAACGAAATTACGCACGAGAAGAAGCCGCCACCAGTTGAAGCCTCACGGCGGTTCCTGCATGGATACATCACCTCGCTGTTGTGCATAGAACAACATCCAAAGGCGGACATAGTCAAGGGGAAGATGGTGGTGGCATCTCCACAACATGTACCTCGGGCACCTCGGGTGCTCGCCAAGGAGAAGGCTTGGACGACCCCTTAGCCTGGCCATGCCAAGTTGAACACTGATGGTAGCTATGTTGAGGTGACGGGAGCGGCTTGAGGTGGCATGATCCTTCGAGATGAACGATGCGATATCATCTACACTGCATGCCGAGAGCTGCGCGCATGCGATAATAGTCTGAGTGCCAAACTTGCTGCATGTAGGGAGGGCCTGGAGCTAGTGTTGCATATGACCGAGCTACCCCTTATTGTGGAGCTCGACTGTGTGGAGGCGTTGGCGAAGATCACTGCGAGGGTGATGGACCGTTCGATGCACCGTAGCACTGTCCAGGAGATCAGGGACATAGTTGATGGTGCTGGCAGGGAGATCTCTTTTACACTCTATCATCGCTCTCAGAATAAATGTAGCCATGAACTTGTTGCCTATGGGTGTAGGACTCTTTGGACCGCTGTTTGGTTCCACTCAGGGATTGACACTGTTGTACGTTTGGCCATGGCCGAGCCGCCACCTTGAGTAATGAGAAATCCCTTTTTACCCGCAAAAAATAGAAAACAATATAAAAACAGTATTATTTTATCTACAGTGAACAAAGCAACCTACTGTCACGCCCCGGGCCAAGGCCCCCATTGCCCGGGGCCTGACTATGCCATTGCTGTACAATATGTTTGAAACACTTATTGGGCTAATAAACTGTAGCACATTAATTAGAAATCTCGATTGTTGGGATATAATCCAATGGAGAGACCGTCTTGAAAGTTTTTCTTTTCTAAAATGAAGGCAAAAGTTTTGTTCTCCCATATTTTAACTAATTAAAAATTCCGCAAAAAATAATATAAGAAGAGAGTTGCTTAGTTTATTAACAAAATGCGGGGCGAAAACCGCCACAACCTGACAATCCGCTAAGTGTCACATACAAGATACCTCACATGAACTATTGTGAGGAAAACCTCAGAGGTGCATTATCATCATTTCTCCTGAACAAACGTCATTTTTATCCATTCTCTCCGAGGAAGCGACTATGGCTTTGCCGTAGATGACCATTGGCGCAAACCACACTGTAGCGGCCATGCAAAACCACTTGAAGATGCATGCCAATAACTCGGTCACCCGCGATGGGAGCAACTAGCTTCGATTTTTATGGACAACTATGAAGGAGATCTATGTAGGTTTGGCGATGTGGAAGATCACCAAAGAAACCACATGCCGCTCATCATCATTGCCATCCGGACTCATCGTCATAGCTTTGATTTCACAACAACAAACAATCGGATATAATCGTTCCCCAAACCATCGCTAGGACCCCCGACCTCACTCAGCCCCGCCGTCGTTTCCATATAAGCCCCGACATCATCACCACCATACACCATCACTAGAGTTCTCTAGTTACCATAAGTGCACGGCCGCACTCCGGATGCTTGCATATGGCACGACCACTGATTCGTAGGACGCGTACCTACGAATGTCGGAGAGCACATGTGAAGATGCCATTGTCAGGTTTGCAACTGCCATGCTCGAGGTGTTTGGACCTTGGTACCTCAGAGAACCAACTGTGGCAGACACCAAGAGACTCTTGGAAATCTAAAAAGAAAGAGGGTGTCCAGGTTAACTTGGATCTCTTCACTGCATGCACTGAAAATGGAAAAACTCCCCGAAGGCTTTACAAGGGAAATACCATGGTCTTGTTAAGAAGCCCACCGTCATTCTTGAAGCAGTTGCATCACACGATCTTTCAATTTGGCACGCTTTCTTTGGCATGCCCAGGTCTCACAATGACATCAATGTGTGCAGCAACAACCACTGTTGTTTGAGAGGCCGATTGAAGGAAAAGTTCCAAATTGTCACTATACTCTCAATGGATATGAGTACAACATGGGCTACTATTTGGTTGACGTTACCTATCCTTCGTGGGCAACCTTTGTCAGCACATCTCTAACCCAGCTGGCCAGAAAAAGTCACACTTTTCCCAAAGACAAGAAGCAGCTAGAAAGGATGCTAACATGGCATTTACAGTCCACTAGGCCCGTTTTGCAATTGTTCATAGACCTACTAAACAATGGGATTCAAATACCTTGTGGGAGGTGATTGTCGGTGTCAAAACCGGCGGATCTCGGGTAGGGGATCCCGAGCTATGAGAGTAAGAACGATGGTAACAGGAGACGAAGGGGACGATGTTTTACCCAGGTTCGGGCCCTACTATGGAGGTAATACCCTATGTCCTGCTTGATTATATTGATGGTATGAAGGTTACAGGGTTGATCTACCTCGAGATCGAATAGCTAAAACCCTAGATGATTTGCCTCTCCCTTACAACCTAAAACCCTCTGGCTTATATAGACGCCGAGGGTACCTAGGGTTTACACATGGTCGATTGCACATCGAAGGAAAAACACGCCTATCTACTATCGACAACTTGCAGGACACACCACGGCTCCTTGAAGCTTCCACCCTGGTGAAGTGGCCTTCGATCATCCAATGCTCATTTAGCGGCCCACATAGTCCGGCCCATGAGAAATAGGTCGGCTATCCGAGGACCCCTTAAACCAGGACTCCCTCAGTAGCCCCCGGACTAGCCTCCAATGCTAAGGTATATCCGGCCAATCTATATGTGTCGAAGTCTTCGGCTTGTGAGGCGAGTCCCTCTATCCCCTTCTTGTCCAGCAACCGTCTAGTCATCGGCGAAATCCCAAGCGTCACGAGCCTGCCAGGTCAGCGTCTCTAGATTTTCACGCGTCGCGGGGAGACGAGCGGTTCAACAGCTTTTTAGAAAACTGCCCCTCCCTCAAAGGAGGCACCACCCATTTAAACAAACTGAATCGTGGTCTACGCCACATCCTCTCCTTCTTCCCCATCGGAAAACTTCCAGCGGAAGATCACCACAAAAAACATGGCGAGCGCCCCCAGCTCTTTCTCGCGCCCTATGGCTCCCGTCCCGAGGATTGGAAAAGCTGTTCCATATCTCTCCTTCGACTACGCAACCTCGAGACCCAAGGATACCTTCCATCCTCGGATCTGGCAGTTACCCATGCTGGTTTGTCTTCATTCAACGACCAAGCGTTCGCGAAGAATTTGGCCAATCCACAAAGGGGGGAGCGTGTATGCTTCGTGCCCTTCCTCCTGTGGGGCCTCGGGTTCCCCATTCATCCATTCTTGAGGGGATTATTGGAGTTCTATGGGATCCAGCTCCACCACCTCACCCCAGGATCTATTCTACATGTCTCGGGCTTCGTCGCCCTGTGCGAGATGTTCCTAGGCTGCGAGGCACACTTCGAGTTGTGGAGGAAGTACTTCTGCCTCGTCCCTCGCATGCAAGACAAGACAATTTTTGAGGTCGGAAGAGCCAAAATATGTCGCATAGCAGGGACGGGGTATCCGATGGGAACACCGAAGGAGTCTGAAGAGTGGTCTTCGGAATGGTTCCGTATCAAGGACGTCCCCCTATTTGATCCAGCTCAGAGGGGTTTGCCTGAATACTCCGACGCCCCCTTAAAGAAAAGGTACAACTGGCATCCGAGGAGTTCGTCCCAAGAGGACAGTGTAGAAGTGCAATACCTGGCAGCCCATGTGAGGGTACTAGCCCATCACCAGCTGACCATGATAGATGTCATGGCTGCCGCCATCATCCGATGCGTTCATCCTCTCCAGTAGAGGATACACGCCCTATAGAGTTACAACGGGACAAGCGACACCACTCGCTCCCTATGACAAGGCCCTACCAATCAAATGACATTAGCCGCCGCTCTTGCCAATCTGTACAAAGGGGAACAAGAAGATTTTATTCGGTGGCAGACCAAGGAGGGCTACTCAAGTCACAATCCCATCGAATGTGTGAGCCTTTCGACCCCGTGACCATAATTCGGGTTCTCAATTTGCCCCCGTTTGGCCGAAGCCTTTAACTTTATGTGAACAGGTGTGGAGGAGCATCATCGAGATAGTTAACTGTCCGCCCCCTCAACCCGAAGACTATTCTCGTGATGATGATCCGGGCTTTCATGAGAATCCGGATCTGTCAATCGAGTTTGAAGACGGGGTTTTCTACCAGGAGAGCCCCGATCGCTCCAAGGTGGCTATCATAGCCAATTACCCTGGATCATTTCCTTCCCTTGCAATAAGCAAGAAGAAGAAAAACTCGCCTCGCAAAAGGCAAGTATCTTCCAATGACCCAAACGCGCCGGCTCCTACCCCAAGCGTCGTCGATCCGTGCAACATACATCGGCAACGGCGGCAATGCCTAGACTGGATAACAACAAGGATCCGACAAATGAGCCGGTCGCGAGGACAACCCCGTCCACTCGTTCAACCCAAAGGTACTTTGTTCGACTGTTTGATTTATTATTATTATGACCGATAGAGCCTCACAAGAGTCCTTATGTCGAATTACTCAGGCAAAGAGTTCAGCCAACTTCTGCCGAGGATGTTGCCAGGGTGTCCGGAACTTATCATAATTCCAGAGCTTCGGCTCATGCCGAATCCGTTGTGGAGGTCCTTACGGTCAATCCGTCCCCAGAAGACTATGAGGAGGCGATGTCGGTCACCAAATCCAAGGTAGGGAGCGCTATGAATCATCGGCGGCGACGTGAAGCCCTACGCCATCCAGTGTTCTCCGAACAGGAGTTCAATTCTCTATGCACGGCGGATGCACACATCAGAGCTGCCCGATCTGGGTTCGGGGAGGCAATGAAGCTGATATCGTCTAGCATGCAGGTGATTAATCGGCTATAAAAGTCCGATCACTCGTGTAAACCCAGTAGCCCCCGGTCCTTAAATTGGTCGAAACGGCCGAATTAAGGGTCCTCACATTGTTTTACTGCTAATGCAGGCCTCCAAGCAGCAGAACGAGCAACTATCCAAGGAATTGGAGGCGAGCAGGACACAAGTGGAGGCCGTGAAGGCCGAACTTCAGCAAGTGAAGAATTTTACCCGAGAGGCGCATGGTGAGTATATCTGCTCTGCTGATCTTAGTAAATTCCATGCTGGCGCAATGGTACTTTGTAGCCGCTGAATCAGTAGGGCAAATGCAAAAAGATCTGGATGCAGCCCGAGAATCTCAGTGGTACGTTGAGTACCAGCATGAGGCTGGCTGTCGTATTTTGCAATGAAACATTGAGGAGAAGAACCGTCTTTAGGAGGACAACAAATAGCAGGCTGGAGAAATTGTGAGTTTAAAGACGCAATTGGCCCAAGCCCAAGAAGAGAACCAGAAATTATAGAGGGGCATGTTCAGTAAGTGTGATTCTAACATTGGAAAGTACTTCTTATATATGAAGCATAATGGGCATGCCCTGACTCATGTACAGGTCTCCTGTCTAGGCGACCCGAAGAAGAGTTCGGATCCTATCGGGGAAGCCTTGTCCGCCCTTCACGAGCGGGCTCGAAAAGCCATGAAGAGCATGGTAAAGGCGCTATGGCCCGCTGAGAAACCTCCGGAAGAGATGACCGAACTGGTGGAACGATTCAAGGGATCCCGAACTAGGTTCGAACTGTGGGAGACATCGGCTTGCCGAGAGGGAGCACGAGAGGCGTGGACGATGATCAAGACCCGTTATACCGGCCTTAATCCCGAGCGTATGGCTCGGGTTGGGCCAGTAGGGTCAGATGGACAAGAAGTGTCGCTCCACCTGGTATACAACCAAGTGATCCCGTCTCTCACAAGAAGTTGCTCCCTGGACACCATAATCGACGATCTCGATCAACATCCAGATGTATGATTATATGTAACTATGTACTAATAATTGAGGAATTGCTCCATCTGTACTGTAAACTTTGTCTTAACCGGCCATCGGCTTCGACCTCCCACGCTAAGAGCTTGAGAGTGTTCCTTATAAAATATCACACTAGAAGAGCGAATTATGTTCAGGGAACCAGGCAATCCGTCCATTTGGTGCGAACAGACAGAAAGCACACAGGAAGATATGTTATATTACTGCTTAGCGTAAGAAACATCTTCCGAAGAAAATAGTACCTCTATCGATACCTTTCTTCAGGGTGCTACATAAATCGTAGGTAGTAAGGCCGTATACTGCTAGTATGTGGCTAATGACTTTTGTGAAAAAAGAAGCCTAAGCAATGTTGATCATAGTCTTATTAGTTGATTCCAACACAGTCGATCAATTGTCTGCTTAAGATAGCTAGCTTTTGGCTTCACCTTTCTGAGGTACGTATTCGGATGGCCCGGTCGTAACAATCACATAGGTTCTCTCTTTACCCTCTAACCGAACAATCGGGAACGTAGAGGGTAAGCACAAGAGCGAGGCAACCCAGCTTGGCAAAGTCTTAGTTCGAGTTGATGCATATGATGGCTTAAACGCAACAAGGAAACATGCGTACACAATAAATGTGAATAAATGCTTATAATATAAAAGCATTGGCTTCGGAAAGAAGCCTCGAGGTGCTGTATTTGGATTTAACACTTAAAGGTGTAAGTCAAAAATCTTAGTACAAGATCGGTTGAACCAAACATAGATTTGGGAAGAAAAGGAAAAAAAATCAAACCTGCCAAAAAATCAAGGTGGGAGGGAAAGGGGAAAATAAATAAGAAGAAAGAAAAGGGAAGTAAAGGGTAAAGAGTATGACGACACTGGTTTATCCGTAAAAGCGCAGAAGACGAGCTGCGTTCCATGGGTTTGGTTCAAGGCGATTATCTGACGGGTTTCGAAGACGATAAGCCCCTGCCATGAGTACCTCGTCGATTATGAAGGGACCCTCCCATTTGGGGTTGAGTTTATGCTTCTGCTTCTCCGGGAGCCGTAAGACGAGTTCACCCACGTTATATGCTTTTGCCCTGACCTCCCTACTATGGTAACGTCGGGCCTGTTATTGGTAAAAAGCAAAGCGAGCCCGAGCTATGTCGCGCTCTCCTTCTAGGGCGTCTAGGTCATCCTGCTGATCTAACTCGGCCTCTTTTTCCTCGTACATGCACACCCTTGGTGCATCGTGAATAATGTCACAGGGGAGGACTGCTTCTGCCCCTTAGACCATGAATAACGGTGTGTACCGCGTTGATCTATTCGGGATGGTGCGCAGGCCCCATAGAACGGAGTCGAGCTCCTCAACCCAATGACAGTCTGACTCATGAAGAGACCGGATCAATCATGGTTTAATGCCGCTCATAATGAGGCCGTTTGCTCGTTCGACTTGTCCATTGGTCTGCGGATGATACACCGATGCGAAATCGAGCTTGATGCCCATTTTTACGCATTAGTCTTTGACCTCTTGGGCTGTGAAATTGGATCCATTGTCAGTTATTATACCATGCGGGACGCCGTAATAGTGTACCATGCCGGATATAAAGTCGATTGCTACTCCGGATTTGGCTGATTTGACAGGTTTTACCTATATTCATTTGGTGAACTTTGACAACCATGACCAGCAGGTATTTATTCTTCTTGGTCCCCCCTTTAAGTGGTCCGACCATATCTAGCCCCTAGACCGCGAAGGGCCAGGTAATTAGAATAGTCCGAAGAGCTGTTGGGGGCATGTGACTTTGATTTGTAAAAAGTTTACGCCCTACGCAGTGTTTGACAAGCGACTGGGTGTCCAACCGAGCAGTGGTCCAGAAAAACCCAGCCCGGAAGGCCTTGCTGACTAAGGCTCTTGCTGCGGCATGATAACCGCCCATCCCTGCGTGGACTTCGGCTAAGAGATGCCGCCCTTCTTCCTCAGATATGCACCGCTGTAGTATTCAGGTGGTGCTTTTCTTGTATAACTCACCCTCGTGTACTTTGTAGGCTTTGGATCACCGAATTATGCGTCGTGCCTCCATTTGATTGTCAAGGAGTTCTTTGCGAAGAAGGTAGGCGAGGAAGGGATCAGTCCATGGCGCGATTACTACCATGACCTCATGAGCCGAAGGTGTTTCATCCATTACGGAGCCGCCGATGATTTGGTCATCTAGTTCATTTATAGGGGGAACAACCTCTTCCGTAGTATTTAAACCGACGCCCTTATGATCGTCCTGCCAAACCATGGATGGCTTAAAGAGCCGTTCCAGGAAAGTGTTTTTTGGGAGAGGGTCGTGTTGAGCCCTCATGCGGGCTAGTACGTCGGCGACTTGGTTGTTGTCTCGAGCGACGTGGTGAAATTCTAGCCCCTCGAACCGTGCGGATATCTTTAGGACAACGTTTCTGTATGCCGCCATCTTCAGGTTTTTGGCATCGAATTCACCGTTGATTTGGGAGATGGCCAAGTTGGAGTCTCCCTGTACCTCTAGCCATCGTATGCCCATTGATACTGCCATCCGAATACCATGTAAGAGTGCTTCGTATTCGGCTGCATTGTTGGAATCGGCATACATAATCTGCAACACGTATCGAACGTTGTCACCAATGGGGGATGTGAGGATAACTCTAGCCCCCAGTCCAGCCAAAGTTTTAGATCCATCAAAGTACATCGTCCAATGGGAGTATGTACAATATTCCCTAGGGAGCTCGGCCTCTGTCCACTCAGCAAGGAAATCTGCGAGTACCTGAGATTTTATAGCTCGGCGTGGCTTGTAGGTAATTTCAAAGGGAAGGAGCTCAATAGCCCATTTGGCTATGCGGCCGATGGCATCCCTGTTGTTGATTATATCGTTCAGGGGTATTTCGGATGCCACCATAACCGAACGCTCTTGGAAGTAGTGTTCTGTGATGCCATAGATATTGTATAGGTTATCTTCTGGTAGTGCGGGTATCTGGACTTGTACTGCGTCAGTACTTCTGACACGTAATAGACTGGTTTCTGTGTCCGGAATTTGTGTCCCTCTTTCTCTCGTTCGACGACGAGCACTACACTAACGACTTGGTTGGTAGCCTATATGTATAATAACATGGGTTCACCAGCGCCTGGTGCTGTGAGTATGAGATTACTTGCCAGCAGTGTTTTAATTTCTTCTAACGTAGTCGCGACTTCGTCGGTCCACTCGAAATTGTTGGTCCATTTCAGCAGTCTATAGAGCGATAAAGCCTTTTCCCCGAGGCGGGAGATAAAGTGGCTTAACACCGCCACGCAACTAGATAACCTCTAGATATGCTTTAGCTCTTTGGGAATTGCAAGTTTTGATAGGGCGCGGATCTTAGCCATATTCGCTTCTATTCCTCTATGAGAAACGATGAATCCGAGCAGTTTACCAGCGGGAACTCCGAATACACATTTCTCCGGATTGAGTCGTATATTATACTCACATAGGCTGGCAAAGGTTTGCCGTAGGCCGTTGATCAACTGACTGACATGTTTGGTTTTGATTACCACGTCGTCCACGTATGCGTCGTCTGTTTTACCGACTTGTTTTTCGAGACAAGTCTAGATCATGCGTTGGTACGTAGCCCCAGTGGTTCTTAGCCAAAGGGCATCATGTTGAAGCAGAGTGGCCCATAAGGGGTGATGAATGCGGTTGCAGCTTGGTCGGATTCCTTCATTTTAATCTGATGGTATCCGAAATAAGCCTCGAGGAAACACAACGTGTCATGTCCAGCTGTGGCATCAATAATCTGGTCTATGCGTGGTAAAGGAAAGGGTCCTTAGGGCAGGCCTTGTTGAGGTCTTTAAAGTTGACACACAGCCACCAGGATTTGTCTTTCTTTGGTACCAGCACCAGGTTTGCCAACCATTTGGGGTGCTTAATCTCCCGAATGAATCTAGTCTCTAGCAGTTTAGCTAATTCTTCCCCCATAGCTTGTCGTTTGAGATCAGAAAAGCGGCGCAGACTCTGCTTAACGGGCTTGAAGCCTGCAATGATGTTCAGACTATGTTCTGCTAGCCGCCGTGGGATTCCGGGCATATCGAAAGGATGCCAGGCGAAGATGTCCCAGTTTCCCCGTAAAAATGCGCACAGTGCTTCTTCCACTATGGGATCGAGTTGAGCTCCGATGGACGCTGTCTTGTTGGGGTCCGTCGGGTGCACCTGAAATTTAACGATTTTCTCTGTAGGTTTAAAGGAATGGGTTTGGGCCCTTTGCTAAGGATCACATCATCCTTGTCAACTGTTGACTAAAGTGCGGCTAGTTCTTCTGCAACGAAGGTCTCAGCTAGTTCCTCAAGGGCTAGTGCTGCTGTTTTGTTTTCGGCCCGAAGGGCTATATTCGGATCACTGGCAATGGTGATTAGCCTGTTTGGTCCTGGCATCTTGAGTTTCATATACCCGTAATGTGGTATAGCCTGGAATTTTGTGAAGGCGTCACATCCCAATAGGGCGTGGTAGCCGTTGGGGAAGGGCACGATATGGAAGAGGAGTTCTTTGGATCGTAGTTTTCAGGTGTGCCGAACACTACGTCCAGGACGATACATCCTGAACAACGCGCCTCTTTCCTCGGAATGATTCCCCAGAAAGTCGTGTTGCTATGTTCGATGCGAGATCGATCGAACTGCATTTTTTCTAGGGTGTCTACGTAGATCAGGTTTAAGCCACTGTCGCCATCCATTAGCACCTTGTGTAACCTGAAGCCATCGATGATGAGGTTCAGGACTAGTGCGGCCAGTGAGTGTCCGGGAAGAATGGCTAGTCGGTTAGTATCTCCGAAGGTAATGGGTATATCTCCCCATGCACTTGTTGCTGCCACATGATAGACCTGTTCGAGTTCTTTAAGAGCTCTTTTCCTCCTATTTCTCGAGGGGAATGTTTCGTGGATCGTTAGGACTTCGGCGTTGTAGTCGGGTGGTGATTTGGAGCGCCTATTCGGTGATAGTGCCTCAAGAATGGCTTCATCGCTTTTTGCGACCTGCCTGACGACCCAGCGAGCTCTAAGGCTATGAGTCGGGCTTGTGTTCAGCAATACGAAATGTATAGGGCATGACTTATCCAAAAGTCCGTCAAGGACAGTACTGACCCCTGCAAGGGGTCTATTTGTCTTTTCAGTGGGTTTGAGTCTGGATGACCACTTTGGAGGTATCCTCTTTTTCCGATCTCCTCTAGGGTATTCGGTAAGGGTTGGTTCCGAAAATAGCCGTTTGACCTGCGAAGCGCTTTCCATGGTGCAATATTTTTTTACTAAGTCTGATAGCTCGGCAAAGTCACGAATGTGTCGATGAGCTAGGGCGTTGAGAATCCCTTCGTCATGGCAATTACGATTGAAGTTTGCCATTATCTCCTGATCATCGAGGCCCCGTGCTTTGTTTCTAGCAAGGAGGAGTCTAGCCCAATAATGATGAACCGACTCTCCTGGTAACTGCTTAACATACCGTAAGTTCGAAGACTTGGGCTCTGCTGCGATGCTTGAGTGATCGGCTTGGGTGGTAGGTGGGGAAATTTTTGACTCCACGCCACGATGTGAGCTCAGAATCACGGGCTCCTAATTGCGTGCTAGATCAGGGACCAATGCCGGTCTATCTCCGGAGTGAATTCCAGTGTCTGGATTGCAAGCGAGGTTTCGGTGATCGGAGACCGGGGTATAAACTATTTTTCATTCCGGTCGCTAGGAGGATGAGCCCGCAGCCGGACATTCGACGGTGACGACTAGGTGAGTGACCGTGGGGATGCGAATATCCCTGTCATCGGGTTTAAGCCCGAGCCGGTCATAGACCAGGATCTGGTCATCAGACATACGCATGGTCTCAATCCGATCGAATAGCTCGTTTAAAAATGAGGCGATGGTAGGATGCGTGTCGCTGAAGCGAATGGAGTCGATATACGGCGTCGCAGTTCCGAAGTCGCACGAAAGCGGATCTGGGTCCTGCTTAGCCATAGCATATCCGGTCATAACGGCCAGATTGGGCGTTCTAGATAGCCTAGGGGTGACGACTTCATCAGAGGCGGGGCCCGATGTCTTCGGCGTTGAGGCGTCGGGATCTACCGGCTCCTCCCTAAGAGTAGAAGGTTCTATCAAGACAAGTTCTCCCCATGAATCGGCGACAAACTCTAGGGTTCCGAACCTGATTCCTTGATCGGGGGAAAAGCTTCCGATCTGGCCATGATGGCCGATCGGGTCAGCGTGCGACAAGATGTCGCCGCTTGTGAGGATCTGATCAGGGATGAGAATACCCTGGTTGCAGATCTCGTTGCTTGTGACAAGGCGAGCCATCGATTCCTTTGGTGATCACAACGGAACTCTCAATGAAAGCACCAACGTCGGTGTCAAAACCGGCGGATTTCGGGTAGGGGGTCCCGAGCTGTGAGACTAAGAACGATGGTAACAGGAGACGAAGGGGACGATGGTTTACCCAGGTTCGGGCCCTCCTATGGAGGTAATAACCAACGTCCTGCTTGATTATATTGATGGTATGAAGGTTACAAAGTTGATCTACCTCGAGATCAAATAGCTAAAACCCTAGATGAGTTGCCTCTTCCTTACAACGTAAAACCCTCCGTCTTATATATACGCCGAGGGTACCTAGGGTTTACACATGGTCGGTTGCACATCGAAGGAAAAACACGCCTATCTACTATCGATAACTTGGAGGATACGCCACGGCTCCTTGAATCTTCCACCCTCGCGACGGGGCCTTCAATCATCCAATGCTCATTCAGCGGCCCATATAATCCGGCCCATGAGAAACAAGTCAGCTATCCGAGGACCCCTTAAATCAGGACTCCCTCAGTGATGACATGTTGTGTGATCATGCACAACATGATCGTCAAGCATGAGGGTGAGGATGCTATCACAACTCTAGAATTTGAGAACATGTATGATCCTATCAAACTTTCAAACCAGAATAGGATTGCATTTAAAGAGTTTATTCAAATGCATCAACAAATTCGGCATCAACCAACTCACGAGCAGCTGAAGAAAGATCTGGTTGAGCATCTGTGGGTAGTTATATGGGACAATAATGTTGGGATGTAATATTTTAACTATAAAATATGAACTACTGTTGCATGCGGCTATTTGAAAGTATGTACTTTATGGATGCGGCTATTTAAATGTCTGAACTCTATGTATGCGGCCATTTGAATATGCAGACTTTCATAAAAAATTAGGCAGGCCAGATGTGTACGGGTAGCGTTGAATGACCGCCTCCCGCATCCATGTCCGCGGATTGATCCTCCCAGTCGTCAAAATCTGTGAACCCCATGATAAAATGGTAGATTTGTTATGCCCGCGGACGGATACCAGAGGGAATTGGCGGGTCGTCATGGAAGATGCCCTATGTCATAGAGTTCATTGTCATCTATGAATTTGTTTTGTAGTCTCTCTTTTCATCACAATCGCGCTAGCTTAACAAAAACAAAATCACAAACTCATGTGTAAAATGTTGTGTAGAAGGGTCTAGTAACAAAACTACTAAGTCAATCTAAAACCAGTGTAAGAGAGTCAATTAATAAAGTATATGTAGCTCATTGGAAAAGTAGATAACACTTCCATACAAAGAAACTAAAATATTAACCAGCCCTTGTGATTCTTTTTCGATTTACATGAATAACAAATCTACCATTCTACACCCAGCGTTCCCAGCAAGTGTCTCGATGGTAGCGCAGTAACGACAAAGAGGAATCCACGTACCGTAATGAACAAACGTATCATCCCAACGACATGTCCTTGTGCAACGCTCGACCGCGAGAGGTTGTTGGGTGGTACCGTATGCTGAGACGCATCACGATGATGAAAACGGTGGTGATAGTGATCTCGACGGGGATCACATAGCACAAGCAGACATATCTGTTACATTGCTTGGGGTCCGCTGGATCTTCAATGGGAGGCATGACCAACCTATAATTGCATATCAAAAATTGACGCCGACCGGGTTGTGCTTTGACTTCGCCACCAGGATGATCAGGGTTTTTGATATCGATCATCTCTACACAGTCCATGGTATCGCTCGATTGGTTGAAATTTGAATGTCCTGCATCGAATAACTGATGGAGATAAGATTAGAGATCGATCAGCGCGACACTGATTTTCACGATAAATCACTAGACAGTGAAGCGTACGTTGTGGGTGAACGAATCAAGCGGATCTGATCGATGCCTCCGTTTGCAAACAGGAACAAAGTAGGCAGCGGTCTATATGTAATGCATCCGTAATCTAGTACTAGTACAGGACTGTAATTTATTTAGTTGAGAATGGCTCTTAATTTAAACCGGAGAAGCTAATCCCACCAGTCCCTCGTCCGTGTAACGCCATGCAACGCCAAGATGTCGCTGACGCATAACCTTAGAGCATCTCTCTAGCAGATCTCTTATTTTTTAGAACTGTAAATTATGTTTACAGTTCGCGCGGAAGGATGTATAAAGACTAAAAATCAGTACCGCAAAGCATAACCTGTATCTCAAACCGTAAATTAAAAAAAAAACTCTTTCGCGCAAGAAATTTAGCGAAAAAGACGACCGGAGCTTCGATGATTCAACAGTACATAGCATCGCATCGATCCTTCAACAGTACATAGCATTGAGCCTTTACATACCATAGAGCTCACCAGAGCTAACTACCTAAGCTAACCAGGGCTCATCGGAGCTAATAACTACCTTACCGCACTAAGCAAAATAGAGCTCATCGGAGCTCGTGCGGTAGCCGTCTAGCGGCAGCGCTCAGTCTCGTCGTCGAAGGAGGTGAGGTCGACGTAGATGCGCGCCTGCTCAGCGGCTTCGCGGCGTCACTCCTCCACCTTGTCACCGAAGGCATGGGCCGACGCGACACCCTGCTCACTCGTAGAGCACGATGTTGATCTCCTCGTCCCTTCGGCGGCGCTGCCGGTCCTCTTCCGCATCCCGCGCATTGCGTGCTAGCAGAGCGGGCAAAAGGGCATCTGCCTCCGCCGGGGGAAGGTAGTCCTCCGGCCCGACGACGCCCCCGACACGTCGCTCCGGCCCCGCCCCGGCCTTTGGCTCCCTCTTCACCTCCTCCAGTCCCCTCTTCACCGGAGTGAGGGAGGAGTGCGATCTCGACGCGGTGGAGGAGCTGCCACCGCCAAAGAAGAGGTGGCCGCGCGCGTGGTTGTACTCCTCCGTCTCGCGGCGGAGGAGCGACGGCGGCGGCGACCGGCCCCAACGCGTGTACCGCAATGCGGAGCGCTTCCACACCGCGTCAGATCTGACGCAACGCGCTGATGTTTACTACACAACTTTATTCTTATAGACTCATGTTGGGCCTCTAAGCGTAGAGTTTTATGGGACAGTAGCAAATTTCCCTCAAGTGGATGACCTAAGATTTATCAATCCATGAGAGGCGTAGGATGAAGATGGTTTCTCTCAAACAACCCTGCAACCAAATACAAGAAATCTCTTGTGTCCCCAACACACCCAATACAATGACAAATTGTATAGGTGTACTAGTTCGGCGAAGAGATGGTGATACAAGTGTAATATGGATGGTAGAAATAGATTTTTGTAATCTGAAAATATAAAAACAGCAAGGTAACTAGTAACAAAAGTGAGTACAAACGGTATTGCAATACTTGAAAACAAGGCCTATGATTCATACTTTCGCTAGTGCAATTTTTTTCAACAATACTGACATAGTTGAATCATATGTAATTACCTCTCGTGCGACAAAGCGTTTACTTCAAAGTCATAAATAGTGAAGAACTAACAAAGAAATTATTATAGGGTACGAAACCATCTCAAAGTTATCTTTTTCGATCAATCTTATGGGCTATCCCTATAAGTGTCACGAACAGTCCTAGAGTTCGTACTAAATTAACACCTTAAGATACACATCAACCAAAACCCTAATGTCACCTAGATACTCCAATGTCACCACGAGTACCCATGGGCTTGATTATACGATATGCATCACACAATTTCAGATTCGTCATGTTCAATCCAACACAAAGAACTTCAAAGAGTGCCCCAAAGTTTCTACCGGAGATTTAAGACGAAAACATATGCCAACCCCTATGCATAGATTCCCAAGGTCACGGAACTCGCAAGTTGATCACCAAAACATACATCAAGTGGATCAATAGAACATCCCATTGTCATCACGAATATCCCATCACAAGACATACATCAAGTGTTCTCAAATCCTTAAAGACTCAATACGATAAGAAAACTTCAAAGGGAAAACTCAATTCATCACAAGAAGATAGAGAGGAAAAAACTCCATATGATTCATCTATATCAATAAAGCTCGCGGTACATCAAGATCGTGTCATCTCAAGAACACGAGAGAGAAAAAGAGATCAAACACATAGCTACTTGTACATATCCTCAGCCCCGAGGGTAAACTACTCCCTCCTCGTCATGGAGACCGCCGGGATGATGAAGATGGCCTTCGGTGATGGTTTCCCCCTCTGACAGGGTGCCGGAACGGGCTCGCTATTTGTTTTTCGTGGCTACAGAGGCTTGTGGCGACGGAACTCCCGATCTAGGTTTCTTTTCGGGGTTTTCTGGATTTATAGGAGTACTTGGCGTTGGAATCACATCGAGGGGACTCCCGAGGGGCCTTACGTAAGTCGCAGCAGCTAGCTCGACGATACTTTCATTTGTTTTTGAGGTACTCGAGGATACTTCTAAAAATGAGTGTGCTAAAAAAAATAATACATCAACAATGCAATAGTGTTTAAGAATAAATGAACAAACGGACAAAAGATAAATGTTATACAAGCCCCCCCTCCCCCCACACCCACGTCGCCCAAGCTGGGCGACTCGGGGCAAACCCTAGCCGTCGCCGACCGGCACCCTCTGCCCGCCCTAGCGTCGCCGCCGCTGGAGGGCAGGCCGGCGAAGCCGCACCAGGCCCTGGGATGGCGGCGGCGGCGGGGCTGTCCTTCTCCCTCCTGCCCTCCGCCTACCCCCTTTCGCGCCAGATCTGGTTTGGCGGCGGCGGCCTCCCCCGCTTCCCTGCTCGCTAGCGGTGCTGGTGGTCTGCTCCGGCCGCGTTCCCCCGTGGTGGCTCCGTGTCTGCCCCAACGCGGTTTGGGGGCCCTCTCTGGCTAGTTGCGGTGCTCCGGCCGGTCGGCCATGGCGACCGATTGGGCCCGGCTCGCTGCGGCTCCACCCCCTCCCGACCCCTTCCCCTTGCTCGAGCTTCAAGTCTGTCCCTTCCGATGGCGACCATGGAGGCTGCTAGTTGCGGGTGTGCCCATCGGTGTCTGCCTCCTGTGGCACGCCGATCGGGAGTTTGGCTGCGCGCGCGAGACCCCCTGTACACCACCAGCACGACCACCCCCTCCCTCACAGGGGCGACTTCGGCCTAGCGGCCATGGACCCGCATACCCTTCCTGGGTCCATGGTCTGTCGGCGCGGCTTCGGACCCGACGAGCCTCAGAAGCCGCGCTCTTTCTGGCTCCCTTGGCTCATTGGCTCCTCTCCATATTCGCACCACCACCACCACCCCGCGGTTCCTTGGTTGGCCATCCATCTTCACACATCTTTGTCGTCGGTATGCTTTGGGAGCTGCGTCCCCTTCTAGCTCCCTTGGCCCGCTGGTGCCAATGCTGCTTCGGTTCCGGTGGCCCGGATATGTGCTTCCTTCTAGATCCTGGCTTGTCCGGGGATATGGTCACCGTTCCATCCCTGCCGCCTCTCATTCTGCACAGTCACACATCCTCGCCCTCCTTCGGAGTTTGTACGCCCGGTGATGCACGATGCCCCTTCGACATCGTATGTGGCTCCCCTTCCTGGGGTCGCAGCACCGGCCTTTGCCCGACGACCTCCTCTTCAACTAGTGTTCCGATGGCTTGGGATTGCTTGGAACTGGCCAAGGCGCCCTGCATCTTATGCTGGCAGCGGCGACACCCGTGGGTGCCGTTCCCTTCCTGAAGGCGCTGCCATGGCCGTTCCGTGCCCCTCTTTGAGCATCAGGGGAAACTCTAGGTCCGGGTTTCCGGATCGGACGACGACGGCGTCTTGGTGTCGTTATCCTTCTTGAAGGTGTTGTCTTGCTTCTCGCCGCGTCCTCGGTGCCGGCTTCGGAGTTTTGGTCGTCTAGTTGTTGATTGGTTTTGCTTCTATGGTCGGTGAGTTTAGCCGTGTTCTTTTGTTTTGGGTCGAGCATCTTCTGTCTCTTCGTTTCGGGCACCATGTTCACGTCCCTTGCGTTCGTGTCATATATTGTACCACCTCATGTACTCGTTTTAACTTCTTTCTATTAATATAATGATACGCAAGGTGTGCGTATTCCTGAAAAAAGAAAATGTTATACAAGAAACTTACATGCACCGCCCATGACACTCGCCGTTTTCTTTTGCAATAAACGTCTCTACTTTACGCCTCAAGAAAATAACTCCCCTACTTTATCTCTCCAATGAATCCGTAGCTGGCACCGGTAGCATATGTAGCGACTGCAGTACATGCCAAAGGTTGTATCCTGCCGTTGTGCAGACTCTGTTGCTTTCTACCAGGATCTGAAACCGTGGGGTTCACATAAAATCGCTTTGTTGCCTCCTCTATCCGTATGCTCCATCCTTTGGTGTATGGCTTTTATTTCTTCCAATGAGACTACTAGTTGGGCTATAAATGCACAACTTAAAATCGACTATTGTATTTTGGGGGAAAATTGACTATTCTCAGGACAACTAATTTTAATTGTGCCCGGCAGAAGATTTAGCGTGACCCGATCAACACATGGCATGCAAACTGGCCACATTCCGATCATGACATTTCTCCTCCATCGGATCATCGGTTCTTTAAGAGATCACATGAGATTGAGAATTAGTCACGACGGGATAAATAAAATCTCCTAGTCACTCTAGAATACAATGTAAAAATGTCGAGTAAAAAAACTATCGAGTCAATGTAAAACACATTGTAAAAATATTCGAAAATCACGTATAGCTCGTTGAAAAAATTGGATAACGCTTCCATACAAAGAAAACTACAACGTTATCAACCCTCGTGAGTCTTCTTCGAATTACATAAATAATGAATCTATCATTCTATGCCCCTCGGGATTTTCAATAAGCGCGTCGAGCACAAAAAAAAACATAGGGATGAATCCAAGTATCATAATGTACAAGCTTATCATATCGATGACATGTGATATGACATACAACGCTTGGTCGTCAGAGGTTGTTGGGTGGAACCGTAAGTTGAGCATCATCAAGGTGATGAAAACGGTGGCGATAACAAGCTCAAAGAGGATCGCGTAGCACAAGCAGGCATGTCTGCTACGTTGCTCGGGCTCTGCTGCTGCTACGGTTTCATCCGGGTTAGGGACGTCGTCGTCGGGAGGCATCATGATCCTATTTATGGTGTCTATCCATGCCTGGTATTGAGGCCGTTCGGGTTGTGCTTGGATCTCGTCGCCGCCTCCATCTTCACCGGTATGATTGGGATTTTCAAGGTCGACCATCTCTATGCCGTCCATGGCGTGGCTCGATTGGCTGAGTATAAGTTCTTCCGATGATCCGACGGAGGAGATGAAATTAGAGAGAGATAAGGGATGCCTGCTTCACGATAATAAATCAGCAGTACCAAAGAGTACCTCGTATAGGCAAACTATAATCGAGGAGATAGATACTTCCGGGTGCAACAAGAAGAGAGTAGGCAGCTTCTAGAAATTCAATGGCGTGCTCGCATGTACATCTCGATGGAGTTTGTTTATTTATATCTACTCAAAATAAAGTGCACCCTGCTGGAGTCGGTACATATATACATACCATCGTCGTAGTACAGGACTCTCTAATTTTCTGGACTCTTTTGTTTAAAAACTGCGAGACAATAGGCTGGGTGGTGTCGAGCAGTAGCGGATCTAGCTCAATGGGCCAGGATGGGCCAATAGTAAAACTGTTCATAAAAATAAAAATAATTTGTTCATATTTTTTTTACTTTTTTTTCCTATGGTATATAAAGCTATTAAAAAATTCCAGGGTGGGCCATGGCCCACCCTTGCCACCCTCTACATCCGTCACTGGTGTCGAGTGTCAACAAGACGTTCTTCCACAAATTCCTGGACGGAGTTTTCCTTTCGCGGTTGCAATCCTAGCCGCCCCAGAAAGACAATCTTTCAGCGTCGTCCTTCGGCGGCTCCCCTCCGTTGGCGACCTCGGTTGTCGGTGATAAGAGGAGTATCGTCGGATCTGTTGAATATATGGTGCATGTATATTGTGTCTAGAGACTACTTCATAGTTTTCCTACATAGTTGAGGTCGTGCCTCCATCATGTACATCATATATACGTGCCCAGTGCACCGATCAATGCTATTGAGTTACACGACCTAAACCTAGTCTTCTACATGGTATCTATCGCAAGTCGTTCCTAGCCCTACACTAGCCATCGCCGCCGCCGCTACCTTCACCCGCCGCCGCCCTCGGCTCCCCTAGCCGCTGTCGCCGCCGGTCGCCGCTGCTCCACCCACCTACAGCCGCCGCCCGCCACCGCCGCCGGCTTCCCTCAGCCGCCGCCGCCGCCACTCCTTCCGCTTCCGTCACGCTTCGCTCTCCCTCGTCGCGCCTCCCTACCTCCTCCCCACCCTTGCCGCGCCAAACCCTAGCCGCCGCACCCGACCCTCCCAACCCTAGCCCCCGCTCCTACCCCTCGCACCCGCCGCTGTCCCGTCCTCCCCTACATCACCATGAGCTCCACGGGATCCTCCACCGCCATCAACCCCTTCGCCGGTCCGTACGTCACCCTCGTTCGCGATCTGAACATCCATGAGCATGTCCCGGTGGTCCTTGATCAATCCACCGCCTCCTATTCCATTGGGAAGCTGTATTTTCACCTGGTGTTTCGCGAGTACCAACTTCATGGACACGTCGATGACACCATGGACTCCAGCCTCAAGGTGAACGATGAGGAGTGGATGATCCTTGAAGCCACAATCATCCATTGGTTCTACCTCACCATCTCCAAGGACCTCTTCCACACGGTGGTGGGCGACGACAATGATGCTTACGCCGTATGGACCAAGCTCACCGCTCTCTTCACCAACAACAATCTTAGGCGCAAGGACCTCCTCCACGGCGAGTTTTATGGGTGCCGACAGCTTGACTCGTCTATTGACGACTTTTGCATGCACCTCAAGAAGCTCGCCGACCAGATCCGTGATCTCGACAAGACTGTCGGCGATGAGCTCCTCATCAGCACCCTCACCGCCGGTCTCAAAAAGGATTTTAGGAACGCTGCCTCCAACCTTACCCTCATCCAGAACCCTACCTTCGCCAAGGCGGTGGTGTATCTCAAGCTGGAGGAGAGGCGGATGAAGATGGCGCGGACCCGGGCAGCCCACACCGCCCTCACTACCGGCACTCGCGGGGGCCCGATGCCGCCACCGCCGCATCCCACTCCGGCCTTCCATCCCCCGCCAGGCTGCCCGCAGGCGCCGGCCGTCCCCGCCGACTGCTAACAGGGGTAACGGGGGCCATCGCGGGGGCCGCCGTGGTGGTTGCAAGCAGCAGCAGGGCAACATGGCTTAGAGAGGAGCCACCCGTCCGCCATAGCAGTTTCAGCCGGCCCCATGGTCCGCCGACCAGAAAACCATGGACCGACGTCGTGCACGCCTACTCCATTCCGGTTCCACGTGTGCCCGGTCCTGGTATCCTTGGCCCGAAGCCTCCCTCGCATCAGGCATTTTACGCTGCGCCACAGCCATACGTGGCGCCTTATGGGCCGCTCCTCTATGGACAGCCGCCGCAGCCAGGAGGGCTGCTGCCGCAGCCGTTGACGGCCCCGTCACAGTCGTCGGTCCCGGCGCTTCCTCCAACGCCTTGGGATCCGGCTTCGCTGGCAGCTCTGCACTCCGCCCCTACTCCCTCCAACTACATCGGCGATGGTGACTAGTATATGGATACGAGCGCAACATCTGACATGGCCGCTCAACCCGGTAACCTACACATTTCTTATCCCGTCAACACCTCTACTCGCATCACCGTCGGTGACAGTTCCTCCCTCCCTATTACCCACATAGGACATGCATCTTTTCCATCCACATCTAGTCCAATTTCGTTATCTAACATCTTAGTTTCACCTTCCCTTATTAAAATCCTTGTTTCTGTTCGTTATCTTACACGTAAAAATCCGGTTACCACTGAGTTTGACGAGTTTGGTTTCTCTGTCAAGGACGCTCGTACCCGGATGGTGCTCCTCCACTGTGACAGCCCTGGTGAGCTCTACTCGGTCCACTCCACTGCCTCCACCACCTCCGGCGCTCCCGTCGCCCTTTGCCACCGGTGTGGACCTTTGGCATGCTTGCTTGGGCCATCCCAACCCCGCCACCCTTCATCACATTCTTCAGAGTTTTTCTTTCACGTGTAATAAGATCAACGATCACTCTTGTCATGCTTGTCGTCTCGCCAAACATGCTCGTCTTCCATTTAGGGCTTCTTCTCATGTTGCATCATACCCGTTTGAGTTAATTCATAGTGATGTATGGACCTCTCTAGTTGCAACTAATACATGCTATCTTTATTATGTTGTTATTCTCGATGATTTTTCGCACTTTGTGTGGACCTTCCCATTGCTATGTAAGTCCGATGTCACCTCCACTCTCGCTAAATTTTACTCCTATGTCTTCACGCAGTTTGGTCATCCCATTCTTGCGTTCCAAACAGACAACGGGAAGGAGTTCAACAACCTCGCTACACGTAATCTCCTCACCACACACGACATGACTTTTTGTCTCACATGCCCGTACACTTCGCAACAAAACGGTCGCGCTGAGTGCATTCCTCGCATTCTTAATGACTGCATTCGTACGCTTCTCTTTCACGCCAATGTGCCTCCGCGCTTTTGGTCTGACGCTCTCGCCACCGCATCCCTCCTCATTAACATTCATCCCTATCGTGCTCACGAGAACTTTGCACGTCATCATCTTCTCTTCGGTGCACCACCCTCTTATGACGAGCTTCGCATCTTCGGCTATCTCTGCTATCCTAGCGTCGCCGCTACCGCGCCTCATACGGTTCCACCTCGCTCCGTCGCTTGCATATTCCTTGGCTACCCACCTAACACTAAAGGATACCGCTGCTATGATCCCGTCTCACATCGTGTTTCACCTCTTGACACGTTTACTTTGATGAGACCGTGTTTCCGTTTCAGCATGTACCTCCCGTCGCCGTCGGCCACCGGCGGCCCTTCGGTGACCCCGTCTGGTGGACGGCCCCTCTTTGCTCTTGGACTGCCTTCGGGCTTTGGCGGTCCTCGCGCCGTGGGACGAGATGCGCCTTGCACCCTCACGACGCCCTCACCGACCGCCTCATCGCCGGCGTCTTCGTTGGCTGCCTCGCTAGCCGCCCCGTCGCTGGCCCCCTCGCCGGCCGCCTCGTCGCCGGCCCCTTCACCCGTTGCCTCGTCGCCGGCCTCGGCCGCTGCGGCCCCAGCTTCGGACGCGACGCATGTCGTGGTGTCGAAGTTGCTGCCTCACCCTCTCACTTGGGCCCGGGCCGGCATCCATCGCCCGAGTCTACGGTACTCCATCGACGAGTACATGCTCGTTGTCTCCACCGCCGAGCTGTTACCGATTCCTATGTCTGCCAAAGCAGCCCTTTGTGATCATCACTGGCTCGCTGCGATGCAGGAAGAGTTCGACGCACTTCAGAGGAATCGCACTTGGATGCTGGTTCCCGGGTCACCTCGTGCCAACGTCATCAGCGGAAGTGGGGTCTTTCGTCATAAGACGCACTTTGATGGCACTCTAGAGCGCTGCAGGCTCGCTGGGTTGTCCACGGTTTTCGTCAGCACGTTGGAGTCGACTTCACCGAGACTTTTGCACCAGTTGTCAAACCGGGCACGATCCGCACTCTCCTTGAGCTGGCGGTTTCTCGCGGCTGGCCGGTTCATCAGATGGATGTCTCCAATGCCTTCCTTCATGTTCACCTTGCAGAGCAAGTCTATTGTGAGCAACCCACTAGTTTCGTCGACGCCACTCATCCTGGCCACGTGTGCTTGCTGTCTCGGTCTCTCTACGGCCTCAAGCAAGCACCTCGAGCCTGGTACCAGCGTATCGCCGGGTTTCTACAGACAGTGGGATTCCATGTTACTCGCTCGGACACCTCCCTGTTTGTCTATCATTATGGTGACACGACTGCCTACTTGTTACTATACGTCAATGACATCATCCTAGCGCCTCCTCTACAACCCTTCTTTAGCAGATCACTAATCGGCTGCGTTACGAGTTTGCCATCAAGAATTTGGGTGCTCTCCATTATTTCCTTGGCATCGAGGTTGTTTGGTGCCCAGACGACTTCTTTCTTGATCAGCAAAAGTATGCGCATGAGCTACTTGAGCGTGCTGGTATGCTCAACTGTCAGCCTGTTGCTACTCCTATTGACACGAAGGCCAAGGTTTCTGTTCTGGAAGGTTCCCTTGCGCCGGATCCTCCATTCTACCAATCGATTGTTGGTGCTCTCCAGTATTTGATGCTCACCCGACATGATCTGCAGTATGATGTTCAGTAGGTGTGTCTTCACAGGCATGCCCCTCGTGACTCCCATTGGACACTCGCGAAATGGATTCTCCGCTATATCCGTGGCACGATGTCTCTCGGACTCACACTCATGGCGCCCCCCTGGAGATGGTGGCCTATTCCGGTGCTGATTGGGTTGGCTGCCCTGACACACATCGCTCCACTTCCTGCTACTGCGTCTACCTCGGTCCCTCCCTCGTATCGTGGTCGTCCAAACGGCAACCCACGGTGTCGCGCTCCAGCGTGGAGGCTGAGTACCGTGCAGTGGTGAACGCTGTCACCGAGTGTACTTGGCTTTGACAGCTTCTTCAGGAATAGCGTCACGACGTCTCACGGGCTACGGTCGTCTACTGCGACAAATGTCTCTGCCGTGTATCTTTCCGCCAACCCCTTTCATCATCGCCGGATGAAACACATCGAGCTCGACATCCACTTTGTGCGTGAAAAGGTAGCCCTTCGCCGCACTCGGGTTCTCCATGTTCCGACCGCACAATAGTTTACCAATGTGATCACTAAAGGACTTCCTACTTCCACCTTTGAGGATTTTCGATCCAGTCTCTGTGTCTCTGGCGATGCTTCGACTGTGTGTGGGTGGGGTGGGGGTGGGTGGGTGTTGAATATATGCTGCATGTATATTGTGTCTAGGGCCCACCTCCTAGTTTTCCTGTATAGTTGAGGTTGTGGCCCCCTTGTACATCATATATACGTGCCCGTGCCGAGTGCATCGATCAATGCTATTGAGTTGCACGGCCTAAACCTAGTCTTCTACAGGATCCACGCGTGTGTATCGTTTTTAGTCCTTGTAGTCTAGATTTTTTTAGATTGTTCATCGTCTTCGCTTCGATGGCGATGATTGCAGCGCTGAATAAAGATTCTTTGGATCATTCCCTGATGAGGTAATCGGTCCTATGGTTGGGGATGGATTTGGAAACCAATCTGTTCAAGCAAGAGTTGCGTGGCAGCGGCGACATCCTCGTGGTCGACCCGTGTCCTCGGGCTTCACCGTTGCGACAACGTGTCCTCTAGAGTCGGCATGGAGCTTGGGAGGTACTCTAGGAGTGGATGCAGATTGTGGTCTGCATTGACGACATCTGAAAGTCGGAACATGTGCTGAGTTCGTGGTTCGTGGATGACAAGTATGGTTTCCTCCTTTGACATCTTAGTCATGGTGAGGTGCCATATCAGGAGTTCGTGGCTTGTCCAGAGTGTTGCTCAGGTCTTATTCGTTCAACGGTAAGTGTTTCACTTTCGGTGAGCCACCTTGGCAGTCCGCAAAGCTGCATATGAGCGATGGAGCCGCGTCGAGCTCGGGTGAGGAGATGATTCGTCATTTTTTTCTTCGGTGGCTGTTGTGGTGGTGCCGGAGGCAGGTGATCAACGGTGGTGTCAAGATCAGAGATGTTCTGCCATCTTTTCAGTTTTGTCACGTCGGTCTTGATGTGACTTATACTTTGGTCTTGATGATATGAATGAGACACGTATTACCATGCAAAAAATAAAAAAATAGGTTGGATGGTGTGGGCCTCCTGACGCGCTCCTGGTCGCCCGTGACAGCCCGTTAATTTGGCACGGGTTAAAAACACAACCAAGATAAACAAGTGACTACGGACTAAATTACCCATGCCGCACCGCACACGTCGCGCAAAGCCATTTTAAAACGCATGACATTCACTCATCCAGTCCCGACACGTATAATGCAACTTCAATTCTAATAGAGAACTAGAAAAAAAGGCGGCTGCTACAAATCAACCGGATGATCATCCGTCTGACCGTCGTCTGACCGTCGTCGGATGTGGCATCAGTCGACGTACGATTTGGCAGCAGCACCGGGAGCCGCTGATGTTGTCCATGGAAACATCGACCGCAGCCCCAAGGACACCCCCAACAAAACTCCATTCCGACCCCTTGACGACGAGGCAAAGCTGCAACGCAGCACCACTCGTGCCGACGAAGCTTCACTACAGCACCGCCGGCATCTGAAGCTCTCTTGCAGCCTAGCGGCCGTGGCGGCGCTCCATTGCAGCTCCGAGCAATGCTCCATTACAGCCTAGCGACCGCGGCAGCGCTCCATTGCACCTATGAGCAACGCAGCGGCCAAATTCATTGTTTTGACCATTTAATCAAAATTTAACATTATTTGACCCCTGTTTGAATTTTGTCGAATCTGATCCTTTTTCTATCGTCATAGACAGTGACGGTAAGTTATAACGGGCTATCGCCAGAATCAATGACGGTAGCATATGTCAACGCTGGCGTGTATCATCTGATGTGGCAGCAGTCTACTGCCAAAGAAGGTGGCGGTAGCATCGATTCCTTACCGCCAGCTCTTCTGACGGTAGTCTTCTGCTCTACGGCCGAACGCAATCGCTAATGCGACGCTAATCACCAGGAGTATGTGCTAGTACATGTGCTCCGTGCTCCGTCAGGGACGGATGCTAGCTAATGCAAATGCATGAGGATTTTTTTGTTTTTCTGTTTTTGTATCCAACAAAATGCATGAGCTTGTGTGTAGTATGTCCACAACTTCAACGTACATGCACGTACAGCTATCAAAGGATCAGCTAGTGGTTGCATAGTGCCGTAGCGCGGATGTGTCATATATGTACGTTTCCCGGGAGGGGCGTTTACAACAAAAAATATTGTAAAATGTTTGCAATTTTTTTTTGATTTTTCTGTAAATGTTCGTGTTAGTGTCGCAAGCATGCTTGATAATTTTCATGCCAAACGGAACAATAGTTTTTCGTCGGTGAAAAAAATATATTTGGATGACATTTCAACGTAACATTTGGTGTTTAAATTTGTTCTTTTTGCACAGGCCAAAATGTCTAACTTATTTTTCAAAAACTTTACATGTGACATTTGGATGTGACTATAAATACATAAAAAAATTGTTAGCATTTTTTGACATTTGAAAAATTATTTTCCACGCGCAGGAGCATGTCCTCCCGGGAGCTGAATTGGATTTTCGTATGTTTCCCTCCCTAATATATTCTGCACTTGGAACATCTATAGTCGGATATGACAAATCCGGCCTCTCAAATGCTTGCAAACGTGTCTGGACATGTTTGCGAGCATCGATCAGTCATTTCTTAAATCGTGTCGTTCACATCCGTGTATTTTATATCCGATTCTTTATATTCATACCATGCAACGATTGATCAAATAACGTAGATCATAAACCAGATATACAAATGTATAATCCATTCACCAAACAATCATCAACAGATCCTCAAAAGGTCGCCAAAATTCACATAACACATGTAAACGACGGATAAGTTTAAACTACATCTAAGAACTTGAAATTAAAGTGGAGAAGGCGGATCTTCACCACTTCCACCGCTGAAGGATCGTCTAAGTCGCCGGACAAGGCTCCGTGATCGTCGTCATCGTCATCGGAGGAAGAGGAGAGGATGATGAGCCTTCAAGCCGACGGATGGCTCGGTCCTGCTGCCGCTTGACTTTCGCCAGCCGAGCCACCTTCGTTGCTTTTATAGTGAACAATACATGTGCTAGAAATGCATGATATTTTTCGTGTAGCTTACATAAAATTGTATTTCATCGTGAAATTATACAAACGTCTAGTATACCTCGCTATATATGTGTGTAATTATTTAATAATTTTTATAAACTTCAAAAATATTTTTTGATTTTTTTTAAATTTAGAACTAATGGAGCCTGAGGTCTATTAGCAATATCTGTATGTACATATACTATCATTGATTGCAATTGTTTTTCAGTAGCTTACCAAGCTGACCATTTGGTTGTACATATACTATCTATGTATACTAACCTGGAACTTGTTTTGCCACCCACGTACAATGCGTAGTTGAGAAATTGTAGTGTGCATGCATGTTAAGGCTGCGAACGATCCACGCAAGCACATGCATAGCAAACATCCGGCTGTTCGTATACCTGAACTAACCTACCGGTGATTAGCATTGCATTAGCGTAGCGTACGGCTGCCCATAGAGCAGAAGGCTACAAGAGTTGGTGGTAAGGAATTCTTCTTTGGCGTTAGACTGCTGTCACATCAAATTGTACAGGCCAGTGTGGACATATCCTACCGTCAATGGCGGTAGGAAAGGGATAGATTCGAAAAAAAAATCAAACAAGGATCAAATCATGTTAAACTTTGATTAAAGGGTCAATTTGACAACGTGCGGCGAGCCCAAGGGAGAACCGACGACACCCCAATTAAACTCCATTACAACCCCGACGAGCGCCGCATCGTAGCTCCCTGCTACACCGAGGAGAGCTGCATCGCCACCCATGTGCCTCTCTATAGCGGCGTCAGTGCTGCACCACAGGGCCGACGAGGGCTGCGTCCCAGCGCCGAGAGCCACCGGCGACCGCCCACCGCGCATCACCGACGAGCGCTGCACCAGCGAGTGGGTTTGGGCGGCGTTTGTAGCTTTGGGGCAATGGCACATTGGGAGCTTCAGAGGCAGCACCTGATTTGGAGCTTGCTGTGGTCGCTTGGAGCGCATCCGTGGAGAGCAGAGAGGGCAAGGTGGTGACGGCCGGAGCAGATAGCGAGCGGTGGGGGTGAGACAGAAAAGGGGATTGAGCGAGGTATATGGAAGAGAGAGAGGATAACGCATAACGTGGGCGGGCCCCACCGGAACGTGTGGCGCTCGGAGCGAGCGGTTTACGCGAGCGTGTTTTCATCCAGATCCAGCTGAAAGCAAACGTTTCTCCGGAAAAAAAAACTGCTCCCTCCATCGCAAAATAACCGTCTCAATCTTAGTATAATTTTATATTATAACTAGTACAATGTTAAGACAGTTATTTTGAGACAGAGGGAGTATGTAAGAACATGTCCAACCGTAAACCGTATTTTTTATACTTCCTCAGTCTCAAAATAAATATCTTAAGCTTAGTACAACGGTATACTAAAGCTAGTATAAAATTAAGACTACTATTTTGATACGGAAGGAGTACCATGGAAGACTGCAGGGCTTATACCCAACACATTTTAATAATCAAGACAGAAAAAAGTACAAAAATATATTTACAAGTTCCTCGAGAAAAGGGAACTAAAAAAAAACGAAGAGTAAACCTTAAATTTCTTTCCGCATACCTTCGTGAACATGAACGCAAAAGGCCACTATCGAACCCTATCATGTATATACGTGTAAGTTCAAATTCAGATATACTCAAATTCACACAATGCACCGGATCACACCAGCATCAGACCGCATGCCCGATCACAACTAAAAAAATAAATATGCTTATTTTTACATGCCCGAATCCGAAATAACATCGGTCCATGCATTTCTGCTCTGTCGGAACTGCAATCCTAGCTGTCTGCACCATGATCAAGGAGGTGCCGGAGCTGCCGCATAGGCACCCTCTGTGTCAGGGATATTCAACTCAACACGTCGGTGCTGTGGCCGCCCGTCCGAACCGCCGAATGGACACGCGTGAGCCGCCGCCCCTGCGGACCGGTCTACATCAACACACCAGATTGCGCATGCTCGCTCAAGTCGCCCAACATATGCGCACGAGCCGCCATCTCCGCGGTCCAATTTACATCAATACGCGGCCGACTCATTCGTCCGCGCCCGCGTTTGACCCTCTCGTCCGCGCCAGCTTGCAATGCTACAGTCGAATCTCCCGACTGTGCCATCTTGCAATGTTGCGGTCAACTCTCTCGTCCGCGCCGGCTTCAAACGCCATGGTCGACCCCCGTGTCTACATCAACATACTGGAGCCGCGTCCATCCGCACAAGCTGCTCAGCGGGCGTGCGCAAGTCGCCGCCCCTGCAGACAGTCTACTACAACAACTCTGGAGAAAAAAACAATATATTATCAGGTTTTGCTCGCATCAGATGGCTCAATGGACAAGCGCACAAATCGCCGCAGCTTCGGTTTTGTTAACTTCAACAACCAGCCGGGTCGAACCATCGGTCGGGTTACTAACAAAACTCATATGGGATCATTTATAACCCACTATCTCAACCTTCCACAGGCATGTTGCGTTATAAACGCCAAGGACATACAATGAGTGTCGCGAAGATCATCTACTCGCCACACGCTTTTGGCTTCAAAAAAATTCAGTTATCAGCCGTAATCCTTATGCCGGCTTATGTCACGACCAAGTGTGAAGAATCTCAGGCCAACTCCTCGAGTCGTCTTAAGACTCGGGGGGCTACACAGATATGACTCAGCATATTTGGCTGGTTTCAACAAATACAATAAACCCGGGTCATTCCGAGGAAGATAACCCGGTCCCGGGGGCTGCTGCCTTATTGACGAAAGATTTAAAGTTGCCCAAGAGGACGAGCCGCCATGACGCGACCGTTCAAACATGGGTGCTCTATCTTATGTGCGAGAAACTAAAAGTCGCCCAAGAGGACGAGCCGCCATGATGCGCCGTTCAAACATGGGTGTCCCGATTTATTGGATCATCATAAAGTCACTTGGGGGCTTCCAACTCATTGACTTTAGCTTTCATACCCTCTTGACCGGCTTCCACGCCATATATGAGTTAAACTTGCCTGTTTGCAACTTGCTAATCCACCAGGTGACCCACCGAACTCTTGACAATCAATCTTTGAATAAGACCCTAAACTTGTCAAGGTTGAAACTCTTGACAGTCAATCTTTCAATAATACCTTGAACTTGTTAAGGTTAAAACGGCGGTTATGCCACGAGAGAGTCGGCTTACAGATAGCTAGGATAAACTCACCTGTCCGTTATAGTCTCTCCTCTATGTGGCCCATTCGTACTCTTAACCGTCAATCTTTTTTAAGACCTTGAACTTGTTAAGGTTAAAACGACAGATTTATGTCATGTGAGAGCCAGCCTACGGGATTAAAAACTTTGAGTTTTTCAAAAATAAGAACAAGATTTGATCTCTTTTGGTTGTGCCTTTAATGCCGACTTAGAAATATTTGAGATTTGCATGTTCTATATTTTTTGTTTCTCACAGCTAGTTTCTTTTTGTCGAGCCTTAAAAGCCGACATTTTTATATTCTGTTGTCATACATTGCATCACACATTGCATCATCATTTCATCATCTTACCATGCATCATATATGCATGGATATCCTAGTTTATATTGCAAGAACCAGTTTTCAAACCAGGTTACATATTCCGATCCTTAATAGCCAACATGGCTGGATTTTCATTATGATTGTTATAACCACTATTGAATAATTGAGGTTTTCAAACCGAGTTATATTATTCAAATCTTAAATAGCCAACATGGCTAGATTTTCATTACGGTTATCATAACCAGTATTGAATGATTGAGGTTTTCAAAGCCCTTTCAGAGTAATGGCTATTATTCCTTCATCCAAAAAATAACAGCTTACAGCAAGGACCATGGTTCAACATGTTGGGAGACGTAGTAGTAAATCAAAAAATTTCCTACGATCACCAAGATCTATCTATAGAGAAACCAGCAACGAGTAAGGGGAGAGTGCATCTTCATACCTTTGAAGATCGCTAAGCGGAAGCGTTACAAGAACGCGGTTGGTGGAGTCGTACTCGTAGCGATTCAGATTGCGATGGATTCCGATCTTAGCGCCGAACAACGACGCCTCCATGTTCAACACACGTGCATCCCGGTGACGTCTCCTGCGCCTTCATCCACCAAGGAGGAAGGAGAGGTTGAGGGAGAGCTCCGGCAACACGAAGGCGTGGTGATGGTGGAGCTGCGTGGTACTCCGGCAGGGCTTCGCCAAGCGCTACGGAGAACGAGAAAGAGGAAGGGTAGGGCTGCACCGAGAGAGAGAACTCGTGTGTTTGGCAGCTCCAAACCCTCCACTATATATATGAGGAGGGGGAGGGAGGGCGCAGCCCTACGGTTCCCACCCTAGGAGCTGTGGCCGCCCCTAGATGACCTTCTAGCCGACGGCCAGAGAGGGAGAGGGGTGCGGCTGCCCTAGGGTCACTAGTAGAATGTCGATCTGTAGTCTCGGTCGGGATGGGTCTTTAGTACCGGTTCCTCAACCGGTACTAAAGGGTTAGGACTAAAGGTCCAGACCTTTAGTACCGGTTGACCCACGGATCGGTACTAAAGGCCCACCACGTGTCTACCTGCGTGGGCTGGTGGTGGAGGACCTTTAGTATCGGTTGGTGATACCAACCGGTACTAAGTGTTCTGTTTTTTTGTTTTAGCTTTTAATTAGGTTTTAGTTTTCCTCTCTATTTATTGTGTTGTCCATTCATTTCAAATTTATCTTACGGTGCTACATACTGTAAACATTACACAAGTTGATGCATATATATATAATATAATATACAATATCTTATACACAGTATATATACAAATGGAATTACACAACCATATATATTCTGGACTTATAAATTAAGGTCCAAAACCCGGACGGGACTAGCTAGCTAGTGCTCCGGATGAAATCTCAGTTTTCTACTACTGATTTGCTAGCATTATTGAGGCGGCGGTAAGTAATAGTGCTCTCCGTTTACATCAATGACATGTCGAAGAAGAAATGCCGCAAATTCCTCTTGAAGAGTTACAAAGCGTTTCTCGGGTGAGAGCTTCGACATCATCTGCCAAACCTGGAGTTGTCTTTCACATGCTCCTCTGCGACGTATACGGCCTTCGGTCTGGATGCGAATGTTCTCGCAGAGGAAGTATCCACATAAATTTGTCCCCTGTGGCTGCTTCGCGCACTTTGCAAAATAATAGAATTCAATAAGATAATTAATAATCAAGCATGATAATGGTATTGAAACTAGAATTAAAAGATGCGTGAATCTAGTAGTGCTACTTAATTATCTTCATCTTTTTCCACTTCAGCTTCGGTTTCCATTGACGACCGTGATGCTTTTTTCTATCATGTTTTTCCAAACACTACGCGGCAAAGAAAAAGAATGAAAGAGTTATTATAATTACTTTTGATATCAGGAAATAATGAAAGAAAGTGAGGTCGATAAAGATCAAAATTACCGTTCTATCATAAAATACAAGTCCACGTATGATTGTTCTAGTGTATCTAGTGAGTTGTACACTTGAACAAGTCCATCCGCGAGGATAATATTTAGGAGGATATAGTGGTCTCTACATAGAAGTTTATATAATTAAGCAGACATGCATATAACTCATCAACTACACTTGACAGCGAGCTAGTAAGCAAAAATAGAATTTGTAGTATACAAGAGAGTAAACACTCACCCCATGTTGTAAGGAAATATTATAGTAGATTTGGTATTCATTAGTGCCTATAGAAAATTTTGCAAGATATCTTCTGTGTCCTTGGCATAATGTTTTACCACATGACCATGAACGATATTTGGGTCGATGAACCCAATGTCATCGATTCCCTCTTGTTTCAATTCCCACATCTCGCTAAAGAACATATATAGTGAGGATAAGCCAATGAACGATATTTTAGCTAGAGACTTAAATTATTAAAGATATAAATCACTTACAAACAATAGCAACTGATGAGAGTTTTGTCGATAGAGTCCATGTGGTATAACTGGAAAAGTTCTGAGAATTCAAGACATATGTCACATCCATTGACGTAATGCTCTTTCCTTACTTTGACCATGACCGTCGTCTCCCCTCGCTTTGCTTCACGCAGGTACCAATCATGCAACTGTCGCATCGCAGTTGGTAGTTCCTTGTACTGCTCGGGTGTGACAAGTGGTTTTCCGACGGCATATTGCATTGCGTACTCATCTGCACCGTACCCGCGGATTTCCTCGGTGCCAAGGATTTGGCCAAGAGTGAGACCTACAACCTCTACTTCTTCAAGGTCGATTGGGTTGCCTTGCACGTCGACTGCTTGGATTGGTTGCTTGCTTGGATTGGTACTCACCTTGAGCGGAGAGATCGATTGCTTGGATTATTCTCCGAGCTGGGGAACTGTTTTCTCGCTAGTAGTACCACCTATCGTTGATGCCGTACTTCCCGACTTCTTCCTTGGGCTGGGCCGACTTCTCTGCTCACTTGCCTTCTGAATCTGTCGCTCATAGTTTGTCGGCATACGCTCCACATATGCCGGGGGTCGATCAATAAAGTGTATCATAAAGTGCTCTTGGACTTCCTTGGGTATTACCTCCTTTGCCGGCAGGGTCTTCTTCGCAAAAAAGGCTTTCACTTGGCGATCACTTCCAATTTTGGTTTCCTCTGGTGCCATGTCATAAGGCAGCTTCCTTTTGGCTGGAGTCTTGGGTTTCTTCTTAGCTTTCTTCCGAAGAGGACTGTTGATGGCCTTCCTCTTTTGGGAGCCCTGCTGGCGGGACCGCTGCCGGGGTGGAGTTGACTCACACGACGGAGATCGATATCGACGATATGGACTCGCGTCGTGCTCCGTCCCGAGGTTGGGTGGACTCGCGCTGGGATCCATATCGAAGTGGTACGCCTCTCGAGGTGGGGAGGACTGTTGTCGAGGTGGGGAGGACTGCTGGCGCTGCGATGCCTCTGGCTGGGATCCCTCGCGCTGGACATCGATACTCGGAGGAGCCGGTGGCCTTAGCGTCGAGTGTGGAAAGACGATGCAGTCCTTACTCCATAGAATGAGACCACGGTCGGCTTCTGCCAGTGTGGACTCCCCCTCATCTCCAGGGATGTCAAGCCGTAGTTCATCATATCCCGGCTCTATTGTGTCCACCGCGAGATGAGCATACCCAGTTGGAACCGGATTCAAATGCCAGAGAACATCAGATGTATTTGGTAAAGCATAGCCCATCATGACCCACACGGGTATGTTCTTCATTTTATAAATTAACTCACAAGATGTCCTCTTAGTGATATCATCCACAGGGGTGTGACCCAGCGGTGCCCCCGTGGAACCCACGCTGCTTTTCGGCAGTGTAGATGGGACGAGTTCCGATGCCTCCTGCCGCGGAGTTGCCCTTTGCTGGGTCAGTACCTGTATCTGCAGCTGCTGCTGCTCGTACTTCTGTTCCAACTTTGAAAGTCGGTCTGCTTCCACCTTCTTTTTTCTCGAATGGCTTTTATAACTGTCCTTCCATCCCATTAACCCCTCGTACCACGGAACAATGCCCATGCCTCGTGTTCGTCCTCTGTGTTCGGGATTCCCGAGGGCGCGTGTAAGCTCATCGTTCTCTCTATCGGGGTGAAACCATCCTTCTTGGGCAGCTTTTATTGCTTCGATCAACTCATCTGATGCATGCTTCAGACTGGCCAGTGCAATAATCTTCCTTGTTGCTGGGTCCAACTTTTCCCCATGCGCAAAAAACCAATTCCTGCACCTCCGGGGCCAGTTGAAGGTTACTGGAGTGATCCCTTCAGCATGCATCTTATTCTCTAATGCATCCCACTTAGGAATGGCTGACTTGTATCCACCTTTCCCTAGTTTATGGTGATACTTTTTTTCTTCGCATTTATCTTATTCTTTGCCGACTTCTCCATAGCAGCTTCCAATGTCTTGTACTCAATAAATGCGTCCCAGTGATTCCTTACCTTCTCGTATATTCCTCCGAATTCGGGCGCCTTCTTGCCTCTAGCATTGTACTCAGTCCATAATCTTTGCTTCCAAGTCTGGAACGCGCTGGCCATCTTATGGAGAGCAAACTCCTTGACTTTGTCCCTTTGGCGCTCCGAGTGAGAATCTCGTAGGATGAAATGCTCCATGAGATCTCGCCAAAGGGCATCTTTAATTCTTTTATCGACATAATTCACTCCTGGTTTTGGTTTGTTTGGCTGAATCCATTCTTGCATTGTGATCGGGACTCTGTCCCTAACAACCACTCCGCATTGACGCACAAATGTCTTGGCATTGGCTTCAGGGTGAGTCAGCGCGCCATCATGTTTGAAAGCATCAATATTGAGCTTTACGTTGCCGTCCAATATTTTGGCACCGCCTCGTACCTTTCTACTAGATTGGCTCGATCTAGAGAGCTGATAATTAAAAGAAGAAAGATTTGTTAATATATATACAAATCAATTAATACACATGTAATGATCACCAGAGGCTAATATGTGTATATACCTCGCCGGACATTGTTAGTTGTTCTAGATTTGGATCATAAGTTGTTCTTCCTCGGCCTCACATCCATCACCGTAATCGTTCAGATATTGTGAGCTGTCATCATCATGTGATTCACCCATAAGGTCCGCTAGGTTTTCGGAGGAGCGTATCATGTCGAAGATGTCCTCTTCATGAGCTCTACCGGTATTGTCCATAGCTTAATAACTAATCCATAATAATATAGATAAAAAAATTAGTATTCAAATTAGCATGCATTCAAGAAGCAAAATAACTTATAGTTAATTAATAATGCATCATCGAATACATATATAGTAGTTCTTAGAAAAGATCTCATCTCATAATCTCGGATAATTGTTAATACATCGGCTAATCCATCGATCTAGCTAATACATCATAATAATACATATATAGTAGCTAATATATCGATCTAGCTAGAACCGCAGCGCCCGACAGATATCGGGGCGGGCGGTGGACACCCAAAGAAAAGGAACCATCACAGGAACATAGCTCTAGTGAGATCCCTGAAGAATCTGCCACGTATTGTCGGACCTGGCCTCCAAAGCTGCCATGTAGCGATGGACGTGCTCGTTCTCCTTGCTGACATGGTACTGTACCACCTCCGTGGGGGACTCAAGCCTCCGAATCGTCCGTGGCCCATGCGGCCGCCACCACAGAACCTCTGGGTCAATGACGGGCTGGCTCCTCACCAAGCTGCGCCGCCTGGAAGGCAGCACCTCCCAGTACCAGCCCGGCGGAGCCCAGTCCCGGACAGGGCCCCTCAGCTCAGGCAAGTGACCTCCTCCGCCGACTCGATGACAAGGATGCATGATCGGCATCGTCGACGTTGAGAAGAAACACTTAATTATGAAAACAAATTAAATAAAACTTAGCAAAATTAAAACTCATCATCTAACAAATTAAATAACACTTAACAAATTAAGTAACACTTAGCATCTAACAAAATTAACACATACCCAATAACCTAAGAACCTAACTAACTAACTAACTAACTAAACTAACCTCACTAACTAAACTAACTAAACTAACCTGATAACCTAACTAACTATCTAACTAACTAACTAACTAAACTAACCTAACTAATGAAAATAACCAAAGAACCTAACTAACTAACTAAACTAACCTAACTAATTAACTAATTAACTAACCTAACTAATTAACCTAAACTAACCTAAGAACCTAATAAACTATCCTAAGCTAACCTAATGAACTAACCTAAACTATCCTAATAAACTAACCTAAACTAACCTAAGAACCTAACTAATTAACCTAAACTAACCTAAGAACCTAACTAATTAACCTAAACTAACCTAAACTAACTTAAGAACCTAATAAACTAACCTAATAAACTAACCTAAACTAACCTAATAAACTAACCTAAACTAACCTAAGCACCTAACTAATTAACCTAAACTAACCTAAGAACCTAACTAATTAACCTAAACTAACCTAAACTAACCTAATCTAACCTAAGAACCTAACTAATTAACTAACTAAAAACAGGAAAAAAGGTGGGGGCAGCCGGGCACTCACCGGAGCCGGAGTTGGGTGGGGGATGCCGAGGCGGCGGGCGTCGGGGCGGCAGGGTCGGGATGATGGAACTATGCCCTAGAGGCAATAATAAATTGGTTATTATCATATTTCCTTGTTCATGATAATCGTTTATTATCCATGCTATAATTGTATTAATCGGAAACTCAGATACATGTGTGGATACAAGACAAAACCATGTCCCTAGTATGCCTCTAATAGACTAGCTCGTTGATCAAAGATGGCTATGGTTTCCTAGTCATGGACATGAGCTGTCATTTGATAATGGGATCACATCATTAGGAGAATGATGTGATGGACAAGACCAAACTACAAACGTAGCATATGATCGTGTCAGTTTAATGCTACTGTTTTCTGCATGTCAAGTATTTGTTCCTATGACCATGAGATCATGCAACTCACTGACACCGGAGGAGTTCCTTGTGTGTATCAAACATTGCAACGTAACTGGGTGACTATAAAGGTGCTCTACAGGTATCTCTGAGGGTGTCTGTCAGGTTGGCATGGATCAAGACTGGGATTTGTTACTCCGTGTGACGGAGAGGTATCTCAGGGCCCACTCGGTAATACAACATCACAATAAGCCTTGCAAGCAATGTGACTAAGTGTTAGCCATGTGATCTTGTATTACGGAACGAGTAAAGATACTTGCTGGTAACGAGGTTGAACTAGGTATGGAGATGCCGACGATCGAATCTCGGGCAAGTAACACACCGAAGAACAAAGGGAACAACATACGGGATTAATTGAATCCTTGACATAGAGGTTCGACCGATAAAGATATTCGTAGAATATGTAGGAACCAATATGGGCATCCAGGTCCCGCTATTGGTTATTGACCGTAGAGGTGTCTCGGTCATGTCTACATAGTTCTCGAACCCCCAGGGTTTGAGGGTTTGAGGATGCCTCCTCCCCTCCCTCCCTCCTATATATACTAGAGGATTTATAGGAAAAAGCTAACCCTAATAGCCACTGCTACCTCTCCTCTAGATCACAGTTTCTCCTCTAGATCGGTTTTCAGCGGTGCTTAGGCGAAGCCCTGCTGGAATAGCTCCACCACCATCACCGCAACGCCATCACGTTGCCAGAGAACTCATCTACCTCTCCGCTCACTCTTGCTAGATCAAGAAGGCGGAGATCGTCATCGAGCTGTACGTGTGCTGAACACGGAGGTGCCATCCGTTCGGTGCTAGATCGGAAGGACCGTGATCAAGATCGCGAGACGGATCGTGATGAGATTGCGGGATGGATCATGATGAGTTCGCGGGACGGATCGTGATTGGATCATGGGACAGATCATGATGAGATCACGGGACGCTCGGCGATTTGGATCGTGAAGACGTTCGACTACACCAACCGTGTTTCTTAATGCTTCCCGCTTAGCGATCTACAAGGGTATGTAGATCCACTCTCCCTCTCATAGATGCTCATCACCATGGATAGATCTTGCGTGTGCATAGGAATTTTTTTGTTTCCCATGCAATGTTCCCCAACAGTGGTATCAGAGCTAGGTCTATGTGTAGATGAGATCTCGAGTAGAACACAAAGAGTTTGTGGGCGTTGATGCTTAGATTGCTTCCTTCCTTGGTCGTGTTTTGGTTCAGCGGTATTGTTGGATGAAGCGGCCCGGACCAACCTTACTCGTATGCTTACGAGAGACCGGTTCCATCGATTGACGTGTAACCTCGTTGCACAAAGATGGCTGGCGGGTGTATGTTTCTCCTACTTTAGTTGGATCGGATTCGACAAAGGCGGTCCTTGAGAAGGTTGAAAAGCAACTTATGTATCACCGTTGTGGTTTTTGAGCAGGTGAGAATTGTTCTTGCTAGATACCCGTAGCAGCCACGTAAAACATGCAACAACAATTAGAGGACCTCTAACTTGTTTTTGCAGGGTATGTTGTGATGTGATATGGCCAGTTACATGATGAGATATATGTGATGTATGAGATGATCATGTTTTGTATAGAATATCACGACTTGCATGTCGATGAGTACGGCAACCGGCAGGAGCCATAGGGTTGTCTTTAATTATTGTATGACCTGCGTGTCAATCATTAAGCGCTATGTAATGCTTTACTTTATCGCTAAACAGTAGCAATAGTAGTAGAATCATGGTGGGCGTGACAACCCCGATGGCGACACGTTGATGGAGATCAAGATGATGGAGATCATGGTGTCATGCCGGTGACGATGGAGATCATGCCGGTGCTTTCAAGATGGAGATCAAAAGCACAAGTTCATTGCCATATCATGTCACTTATGATTTGCGTGTGATGTTAATCCTTTTATGCACCTTGTTTTGCTTAGGACGACGGTAGCATTATAAGGTGATCCCTCACTTCATTTCAAGGTAAATTGTGTTCTCCCCGAGTGTGCACCGTTGCGAAAGTTCATCGTGTCGAGACACCACATGATGATCGGGTGTGATAGACTCTATGTTGACATAAAACAGGTGCAAGCCAGTGTTGCACATGCAGAACACTCGGGTTAAACTTGACGAGCCTAGCATGTACAGACATGGCCTCGGAACACAAGAGACCGAGAGGTCGAACATGAGTCATATAGTAGATATGATCAACATGATGATGTTCACCATTGAAACCACCTCAACTCACGTGATGATCGGACTTGATTTGGTGAATTTGGATCATGTATCACTCAAATGACCAGAGGGATGTCAATTTGAGTGGGAGTTCTTCAGTAATATGATTAATTGAACTCATTATCATGAACATAGTCATTAGTGTCTTTGCCAATTATGTTGTAGATTACTTGCTCGTGCTGTAGCTCCCTTGAATTTTTATATGTTCCTAGAGAAACAGAGTTGAAACATGATGGTAGCAATATTGCGGACTGGGTCCGTGATCTGAGGATTGTTCTCATTGCTGCACAAAAGGCTTATGTCCTTAATGCACCGCTCGGTGCGCCAACCCCTCTAGCGTCGTCTGTAGATGTTGTGAACATCTGACAGGCACGTTCTGATGACTACTTGATAGTTTAGTGCGTCATGCATTACGACTTAGAATTGAAGCCCCGAAACATTTTGAACGTCACGGAACATATGAGATGTTCTAACAGCTGAAATTGGGATCTCAGGCTCGTGCCCATGTTGTGAGATATGAGATCTCCAACAAGATTCTTTGCCTGCAAGATGAAGGAGAATAGCTCAATCGTTAAGCATGTGCTCAGATTGTCTGGGTGCTACAATCGCTTGAATCGAGTGGGAGTTGATCTTCCAGATAAGATAGTGATTGATATAGTTCTCCAAGTCACTGTCACTAAGCTACTAGAACTTGGTGATGAACTATAAAATGCCAGGGATAGAAATAATGATCCCTGAGCTGTTCGCAATGTTTGACACCTCGAAGGTATAAATCAAGAAGGAGCTTCAAGTGTTGATGCTTAGTAAAACCACTAGTTTCGAGAAGGGAAAGGGCAAGGAGGGAAACTTCATGGATGGCAAGTCAGTTGCTGCTCTAGTGAAGCAACGCAAAGTTGAACCCAAACCCGAGACTAAGTGCTTCTATTATGAGGTGAGTGGTCGCTGAAGCGGGACAACCCTAGATACTTGGTAGATAAGAAGGCTGGCAACGTCGACACAAGTGTATTTGATATACGTGTTATTGATGTGTACCTTGCTAGTACTCCTAATAGCACCTGGGTATTGGATACCGGTTCGGTTGCTAAATGTTAGTAACTCGAAGTAAAAGCTACGGAATAACGGAGACTAGCTAAGGGTGAGGTGACGATGTGTGTTGGAAATCTTTCCAAGGTTGATGTGATCGACATCGCACGCTCTCTCTACCTTCGGGATTAGTGACGAACCAAAATAAAGGGTATTTGGTGTTTTGTGTTGAGCATGAACGTGATTAGATCGTGTTTATTGCAAGACGGTTTTTCATTTAAGTTAGAGAATACTCGTTATTCTGTTTACATGAATAATACCTTCAATGGTCATGCACCCAGTGAGAATGGTTTGTTGAATCTTGATCATATTAATACACATGTTGATAACATTGATGCCAAAAGATAGAAAGTTAATAATGATAGTACCACATACTTGTGGCACTGCCACTAAATCTCATATTGGTATAAAGCGCATGAAGAAAATCCATGTTGATGGATCTTTGGACTCATTCGATTTTGAATCGGTTGACACATGCGAACCCTGCCTCTTGGGCAAGATGACTAAGGACCCCGTTTTCTGGATTGATGGAGCGGGCAAGTGATTTATTGGAAATGATACATGTTGATGTATGCAATCCAATGAGTCTTGTAGCGTGGGGTGGATATCGTTATTTTCTTACCTTCACTGATGATTTGAGTAGATATAGTGTATGTTTACTTAATGAAACACAAGTCTGAATCGTTTGAAAAGTTCAAGCAAATTTAGAGTGAAGTTTAAGATCATCGTGACAAGAAGATAAAAATGTCTGCGATATGATCGTGGAGGTGAATATCTAAGTTACGAGTTTGGCATACAACTTTAGACAATGTGAAAGTCGTTTCACAACTCACGCCACCTGGAACACCATAGTGTGATGGTGTGTCCGAACATCATAGTCGTGCTCTGTTGGATATGGTGCAGGCTATGATGTCTCTTATCGTTTTGCTACTATAGTTTTGGGGTTATGCATTAGAGACAACTACATTCACTTTAAATAGGGCACCATCTCAATCCGTTGAGATGACATCGTGTGAATTATGGTTTGATAGAAACCTAAGCTGTCATTTCTTAATGTTTAGGGCTGCGACGCTTGTGTGGAAAAATGTTTTCACCTAATGAGCTCGAACCCAAAGCGGACAAATGCATCTTCATAGATTACCCTAAGACCAGTTGGGTGAACTTTCTATCTCAGATCCAAGCATAAAGTGTTTGTTGCTAAAACGGGTCCTTTCCCAAGAAAAAGTTTCTCTCGAAAGAATTGAGTGGGAGGAAGGTAAAACTTGATGAGGTTGTTGAACCTTTGTTTCAACCAAAGAGTAGCGCAGCACAGAAAGATGTTTCTGTGGAACCTACGTCAGTTGAAGAGGAAGTAAATGATGATGATCATGAAGCTTCAGATCAGTTTACTATCGAACCTCGTAGGTCGACCAGGATGCGTACTGCTCGTGAGTGGTACGACAATCCTGTCTTGGAGGTCATGTTGTTGGACAACGATGAACCTACGAGATATGGAGAAGCGATGATGGGCCCGGATTCCGACAAATGGTTAGAGGCCATGAAATCTGAGAAAGGATCCGTGTAACCAAGTATAGACTTTGGTAGACTTGGTCGTTGGACAGCAGGTCGCCGAGTACAAATGGACCTTTGAGATGATGACAGACACTGATGGTAAATGTCACCATTTATAGAGCTCGACTTGTCGCAAAGAAGTTTCTGACAAGTTCAAGGAGTTGACTGCGATGAGACTTTCTCACTCGTAGCGATGCTAAAGTCTGTTGGAATTATGTTAGCAGTTGCTGCATTTTTCAATTATAAAATCTGGCAGATGGATGTCAAAACATCATTTCCTTCCTCAAGGAAAGGTTGTATGAGATACAACCAGAAGGTTTTGTCAGTCCTAAGGATGCTAAAAGGTGTGCAAGCTTCAGTGATCCTTCTATGAACTGAAGCAAGCATCTAGGAGTTGGAATATACACTTTGATGAGGTGATCAAAGTTTTTGAGTCTATACAAAGTTTATGAGAAACTTGTATTTACAATAAAGTGAGTGGGAGCACTATAGAGTTTCTGGTAAGCATATGTGGTTGACATATTGTTGATCGAAAATGATGTAGAATTTCTGGAAAGCATAAACGGTTGTTTGAAAAGAGTTTTTCAAAGGAAGACCTGGATAAAGCTACCTAATTGTTGAGCATCAAGATCTATAGAGATAGATCAAGATGCTTGATGAGACTTTCAATGAGTACATACCTTGACAAGATTTTGAAAGAGTTCAAAATGGATGAGTCAGAGAAAGAGTTCTTGCCTGATTTGTAAGGTGTGAAGTTGAGTGAGACTCAAAGCTCGACAACGGCAGAAGAAAGAGAAAGGACAAACGTCGTCCCCTATGCCTTAGCCATAGGCTCTATATTATGCCATGCTGTGTACCGCACCTAGTGTGTGCCTTGCCATGAGTCTATCAAGGGGTACAAAAGTGATACAGGAGTGGATCAATGGACATCGGTCAGGATTATCCTTAGTAACTGAGGACTAAGGAAATAATTCTTTATTCTGGAGGTGATAAAGAGTTCGTCGTAAAGGGTTACGTCGATGCAAACTTTAACACCAATCCGGATGACTCTGAGAAGCAATCCGGATACGTATAGTGGAGAAGCCATTTGGAATAGCTCAAGTGGAGTGTGGTAGCAGTGTCTACAATATGACATAGAGATTTGCAAAGTACACATGGATCTGAATGTTGCAGACCCGTTGACTAAAAGACCCTCTCACATGCAAAGCATGATCGAGCCCCAGAACTCATTGGGTGTTAGTTTCATAACAATGCGAATCACATGGTGATGTGAACTAGATTATTGACTCTAGTGCAAGTGGGAGGCTGTTGGAAATATGCCCTAGAGGCAATAATAAATTGGTTATTATCATATTTCCTTGTTCATGATAATCGTTTATTATCCATGCTATAATTGTATTAATCGTAAACTCAAATACATGTGCGGATACAAGACAACACCATGTCCCTAGTATGCCTCTAATAGACTAGCTCGTTGATCAAAGATGGCTATGGTTTCCTAGTCATGGACATGAGATGTCATTTGATAACAGGATCACATCATTACGAGAATGATGTGATGGACAAGACCCAAACTACAAACATAGCATATGATCGTGTTAGTTTATTGCTACTGTTTTCTGCATGTCAAGTATTTGTTCCTATGACCATGAGATCATGCAACTCACTGACACCGGAGGAGTGACTTGTGTGTATCAAACGTCGCAACGTAACTGGGTGACTAGAAAGGTGCTCTACAGGTATCTCTTAGGGTGTCTGTCGGGTTGGCATGGATCAAGACTGGGATTTGTTACTCCGTGTGACGGAGAGGTATCTCAGGGCCCACTCGGTAATACAACATCACAATAAGCCTTGCAAGCAATGTGACTAAGTGTTAGCCACGTGATCTTGTATTACGAAACAAGTAAAGATACTTGCTGGTAACGAGGTTGAACTAGGTATGGAGATGCCGACGATCGAATCTCGGGCAAGTAACACACCGAAGAACAAAGGGAACAACATACGGGATTAATTGAATCCTTGACATAGAGGTTCGACCGATAAAGATATTCGTAGAATATGTAGGAACCAATATGGGCATCCAGGTCCCGCTATTGGTTATTGATCGTAGAGGTGTCTCGGTCATGTCTACATAGTTCTCGAACCCGCAGGGTCTGCACACTTAAGGTTCAGTGATGTTTCGGTAGTATAGAGTTATGTATGGTGGTGACCGAAGGTTGTTCGGAATCCCGGATGAGATCCTGGATGTCACAAGGAGCTCTGGAATGGTCCGAAGGTAAAGATTGATATATAGAAAGTCCTGTTTTGGTCACCGGAAAAGTTTCGGGCTCATCGGTAGTGTACTGGGAGTGCCGGGAGGGTACCGGGGGACCATCAGGAGGGGTGTCTCGACCCAAGAGGCTACATGGCCTATGGGAGGAGGTAAACCAGCCCCTGGTGGGCTGGCCTAAGCCTCCTCTAAGGGCCTATGCGGTTGGAATGGTTTGAGAAGAAAAAAAAATCCAAAGGTGGAGAGGTGGAAAGAGTTTCCAAGTGGAAGGCAGGAATCCTACTCCTAATAGGATTGGAGTAGGACTCCTACACCTCCAATTTTGACCAAACCTTGAGGGTTTGAGGCTGCCTCCTACCCTCCCTCCCTCCTATATATACTAGAGGATTTAGAGGAAAAAGCTAACCTGTTGCACTACAGGAATCTGAGAATTTGGCGTCCGCTATGGCTGACGGCAAAGGGGGAAAACATGGACGGCAAAGGCTTTGCCGTCAGTCAGCTCACGACAAACTAGACGGCAAAAAAATATCCGGTGAAGAGGTTATTTGCCATCTGCTTTTTGTAAGGCGGATGACAAAGAATCTTTGCCATGAGGGGCGGACGACAAATAAAATGAGACGGCAGATCGACAGGCTGTCCCGTTAAGTGCTAACGGCAGGCTTCTCCTCTTTGCCGTCTGCCCTTACCCCCCTTTGCCGTCTGCCCCATCATGGCAAAGGGGCACCCAGCCCCTCTCCCTCACCCCTTTGCTGTCTTCCCTCAAGGCTTTGCCGTCTGCCCTTACCCCCCTTTGCCGTCTGCCCCCTCATGGCAAAGGGCGCACCCAGCCCCTCTCTCTCATCCCTTTGCCGTCTGCCCTCAGGGCTTTGCCGTCTGCCCTCACCCCTTTGCCATGAGGGGGCAGAAGGCAAAGGAGCACCCAGCCTTTCTTCCTCACCCCTTTGCCGTCTGCCCCCTCATGGCAAAGTCTCAAAACAGCCCCCTCACCTATTTTATTTTCTATTATATCCAGCAATTTTCACAATAATCAGGATATATATATATATATTTGACAGAAATAAATTTGTTTCCGTACTCATAACCATATTAAAATAACTTTCATCCATAGTACATACATATTATTCAAGTTGCATCCGTACCAAACCATATATTACACCAGTTTCATCCATATGCATACAAAGTTTCATATATATCCATATACTACAATAGTTTCAATACAAGCTTCTGTGAAGCCATGGTACAAGAAATCATATTCAAGCATTCCATCAATATAATCCAAGCTTCCCGTGAAGTGAATGTAATCTGCAAAATGACAAATAAGAAAGTTAGAAGAAGAATACTAGATGAAGAAGAGAAGTATATATAAGTTGTTTCGTAGAGAACTTAGCTAAGTATAGGCCATTTAATAGCTAAGTTAGGTGGAATAGGTCATCTTGGAGCTACATAGCCTTATTATGTCATTTAGGAGAGAACTTAGCTAGGTATAGGTCATTCTAGAGCTAACTTGGATAAAATATGTCATTTTGTAGTCAACTATGATTATTAAATCCATTTTGACCTTATTATGTCATTTTGGAGCTAAATTAGTCATTTTAATGAGCTAACCAAGGTTCTTATGATGTTTTTACCTAACTATGCTAATTATGTCATTTTGGAGGATAATTAGCTAAGTATGTCTTTGTTGGGGAAAATAACCTACGTAGAAGAAGAAAGAGAAGAAGCAAGAAGAGAAGAAGCAAGAAGAGAATAAGCAAGAAGAGAAGAAGGTGAATAATAAGGATAATAAGGAGAAGAAGGAGAAGAAGGAGAAGAAGAAGGAGAAGGAGAAGGAAGAGGAGAAGAAGAAGAAAAGAAGAAGGAGAAGAAGAAGGAGAAGAAGAAGGAGAAGAAGAAGGAGAAGGAGCTTATCTCCTCTTTCTCCTTCTTCTCCTTCTTCTTCCTCCTTCTCCTTCTCCTTCTCCTTCTTCTTCTCTTCTTCTTCCTCTTCCTTCTTTTCATTTTTCCTCTTTCTTCTCCTCTTGTCCCCTTCTTCGGGCTAAATTAGCTAATTATGCCTTTTTGGAGCTAATTATGTCATTTTGGAGGATAAATAGCTAAGTATAGGTCATTTATTATTAAATAGACAATTTTGGAGCTAACTAAGCTAATTCTGCCATTTTGTTGGATAATTAGCCAATTTAATCTTTGTTGGATGAGTCTAAGCTACGTAGAAGAAGAGAAAGAGAAGAAGCAAGAAGAGAAGAAGAAGGAGAAGTAAAAGAAGAAGGAGGAGGAGAAGGAGAAGGAGAAGGAGAAGGAGAAGGAGAAGGAAAAGGAGAAGGAGAAGGATAAGGAGAAGGAGAAGGAAGAGGAGAAGAAGAAGAAAAGAAGAAGGACAAGAAGAAGGAGAAGAAGGAGGAGAAGAAGGAGAAGGAGCTTCTCTCCTCCTTCTTCTCCTTCTTCTTCCTCCTCCTCCTCCTCCTTCTTCTTCTTCTTCTTCCTTCTTTTCATTTTTCCTCTTTCTTCTCCTCTTGTCCTCTTCCGCGAGCTAAATTAGCTAATTATGCCTTTTTGGAGCTAATTATGTCATTTTGGATGATTATTAATCCATTTTGAGCTTATTATGTCATTTTGGATCTAAATTAGTCATTTCAATGAGCTAACCAGGGTTCTTATGATGTTTAACTAACTAAGCTAATTATGTCATTTTGGAGGATAATTAGCTAACTATGTCTTTTTTGGGGAAAATAAGCTACGTAGAAGAAGAAAGACAAGAAGCAAGAAGAGAAGAAGAAGGAGAAGTAAAATAAGAAGGAGGATAAGGAGAAGGAGAAGGAGAAGGAGAAGGAAGAGGAGAAGAAGAAGAAAAGAAGAAGGACAAGAAGAAGGAGAAGAAGGAGGAGAAGAAGGAGAAGGAGCTTCTCTCCTCCTTCTTCTCCTTCTTCTTCCTCCTCCTCCTTCTCCTTCTTCTTCTCTTCTTCTTCTCTTCTTCTTCTCTTCTTCTTCCTTCTTTTCATTTTTCCTCTTTCTTCTCCTCTTGTCCTCTTCTTCGAGCTAAATTAGCTAATTATTCCTTTTTGGAGCTAATTATGTCATTTTGGATGATTATTAATCCATTTTGAGCTTATTATGTCATTTTGGATCTAAATTAGTCATTTCAATGAGCTAACCAGGGTTCTTATGATGTTTAACTAACTAAGCTAATTATGTCATTTTGGAGGATAATTAGCTAACTATGTCTTTTTTTGGGGGAAATAAGCTACATAGAAGAAGAAAGACAAGAAGCAAGAAGAGAAGAAGAAGGAGAAGTAAAAGAAGAAGGATGAGGATAAGGATAAGGATAAGGAGAAGGAGAAGAAGAAGAAAAGAAGAAGAAGGAGGAGAAGAAGGAGAAGAAGAAGAAAAGAAGAAGGAGAAGAAGACGGAGAAGGAGCTTCTCTCTTCCTTCTTCTCCGTATTCTCCTTCTTCTTTCTCCTCCTTATTCTTCTCTTCTTCTCCTTCTTCTCACCAAACATACCATTATCGTTATCACGACGGTGAAGCACGGTGGCTCTGGCTTGTTTCACGTGGAGAAGGATGCCCTGGAGAACACTCCACTGTAGAAGGGTCGTGCGATGCGTTTCGGGAGATATTCTGCACCAAACATCGTTTTCAATGTGTCATTAGCATGATGACACTCTTAAGATCACTGCATTGAAATTAAACTCACCGTCCCCGCCATGTTAATGACTGGCATCGCTGGAGGGACTTGGCCGGTCTTCTCGCACATAGACTGTACATTTGGTTTTGACAAGTCAAACTTTTTAGTTATTAATGAAACGGACATTAAAATGCAAGATTTGAAATAATATGAAGAAGAAACTCACCACGAAGAGCTCGTACATGGCCCTATTAGACGCATCATTCCGTGCCCTTTCCGCCTCCAGCAATGCAGTCATCCTCTCCTCCAGCTCCTTCATCTCCTTATCCTTCTCCGCCAAAGCCGCCTGCATTGCATCTCTCTCCTTCAGAATAGCAGCCTGTAATAGAACTCATTGTTAGCATTGTAATCATATTGGTTCCCACGCACAACATAATGCGGAAAGATAGTTGAGTCCATTAAACTAACCTCGATGGCGAGCTCGACTAGCCGTGGACGAGGTGTTATCTCAGGACAGGAGCTCGTTTGACGTGCCTTTATCTGCCGGGGAGTGCTAGGACAACGTATAAGGCCGTCTCCAATGGCGATCGAGCCATGGGGCCTCCCGTTGCCAGCTATCATCACCAGCTCTGGATCAATAGGCCCCTCGCTCGGGTTAAAGTCCTCCCCATTCCTCGCCTTCCCGTGATCTCTGTACTTCATGAGCTTGTGGTGGGAGGAGATGTTGGTGAAGTTTTCTGGATGCTCGAGGTCAGACTCAGAGAATGCCTTGACCTTCTTGTACGAGGCAGTATGGGCCATCGCATACAGGTCGTACATTTGTGGCACCTCCGTCTTATTTAGATGCGCTTAAAAGAGAGAGAGAGGAAAATTGTATTAGTAAAGGGCTCAAGATAGCATTAAGAATGAATTGCATGAGGCATGAAGCAAACCACATACTCAGTTCTCACCAAATTGGATTAAGTTCACGCTCCCTTCATGGTGTGGCACACCAATCATTTTTCCACGCCTCTCCTTGGCGTTCTTGTGGCTGGCCTCCCACGTTTCGGAGCACCACTGATCCACCAAGGCCTCCCAACAATCCAACTTATCCACACACCATCTTGGGGGCACCTAAGTTAATAAAGAGAAATTTGAGCGCGTAAGAACCAAATCAAGGAAACTAACTACAAAGCCTTAATAATATGTAATTACCTTCATGTAATGCTCCTTCTCCATCTTAGAATCGCGGCACTTCGCCTTGTCCTTCCTAATACGCCGCGAGGCATAGTAGTCTCGAACAGCCTGCACCCAAGCCTCGTGCCGAAAGTTTTGAAGTAGGCGGCGACATTCGGTATCGATAACCTTTGCCGCGTCCTCCTAGTATCCCTCCTCACACCTGTAGTAGGTCTGCAAACGAGACAACACCGATTAGTACAATAACTAGCTACGGTTGATTTATAATTGTGTAAAGGAGAAATTACCCAGAACTGTCGGATCACCATGTCGGCCCTCGTGTGGCACAAAACACCGTCGATCTCCACCTCCGGCGGGGCCGGGGCACCCAAGTAGTGCTCCCAGGTCATTCCTACCTCTCGCTCCCGACCGGGCAATGTAACAAACCCCGGGAAGTTTTTACGGCAAA